>JAWZYV010000934.1:0-18086 GCA_038373885.1 Cheiracanthium punctorium | reverse complement strand
ATTATCCCGGTGGTCCGCCAAGACGAGCGAATTTTTGCCGACATAAATACCCGGCACATGAAATTATTAATGATTTTGAATACGATTGGTAACAATTTGGCAACTCATTTGACGAAAAAACAGTTTGGCGGGAATGACCGCCGGGATAATACGTAAGTACCAAGAAAAGTCTAGATGTGTTCCTTAAAGTTCGTAAATTTCCAAATCCTACCAATAATATAAATGTTTACGTTTATGTGTTCGGATGTTTTTGACTGAATCACACAAAAATGGTTGGAAAAATTTTTAATGAAGATTGCTTATGCCCTGGATTTAAATACAGGCAATTTCAACAGGCGTTTTTTTGAGTTGCGAAATCTAAGATGAATCAGTGAAAGAAGGGAAAAAAAAAAAAAAAAAAAAAAAAAAGCTCACGTTATTTTACTTTTTTACAGCATCTGAAAACCTAGATGTTTATTATTACGCTCGTGGTGCTATATTTTGTCAACGCTTGGTAACCTAATTGGTATTTCTAAGGCATTTTTAAACTCGTGACATCAAAATGACGTCATTTCATTTATGATATACCATTTTGTTTACAGTTATGTCTATCTCCAGTATATAGATGGTATATCACATGATCACTATTTTAGACAATCGGATATTGGGAAAGCTTTCAGAAGGTGAAAATTATCAAAAAAAAAAAAAAAAAATCGCAGAACGATTGAGTTCCAGAATTTTAAAGTTGACTAAGGACTATTCTATGTCGTTTTACATGTATGTGCAAATTTTCAAGCCGATCGGTCGAACCGTGTGGAAGGAGTTCCCGGACAAACAAACAAACAAACTTTCACATTTATATAATAGATAGTCGTGCACTGTAAATGTGCATCCTGAAATTAACTGATGTATAGCTGAAATTTACATGTTATTTTCACTTATTTAACTGAGAAGTTCCTGCCGACCAGTTTGTGTGGTGGGTAAAGCACCGTACTACGGTTTCGGGTTCAACCCCCGGCGGACGAGGTTCGATCCCCGACTGGGCGTGGATGTAATTGTGTCTGTCCCTTCATAGGGGGCAACGTTCGTCCACCTACTAGGGGCCCCTATAATAAAGTGACCAACAACTCCGGCCTTAGCGGTGTCCAATGCCTCCAAGGCATTGTTTAGATCCGCCAATAAAAAAAAATATACAAAAAAAAAAAAAAACTAAGAAGTTCCTTCCTGAATGGAACACGAAACTTTATTTGGAATGACTGGAATTTTCCAGTTTACAGCTGGTGAGGTAACAAAAAATTTCCCTAGTCCAAATAATGTAAGGAAAATTCCGGATTCTGAAATACAGAACTGCAGCCATGTTGTGATTAAAAACAAATTCATTCTCTTTGGTTGTGCTGTATAATGAAGGCCTGGGTTTATAAACAAGTGCAAAGGTGTTAGGTCATCATGATCAACGTCGATTTATAACTTAACGAATAATATGTTACAAGCGAGAAGTATTGTACCACTAGAGCTCACCGTACAATATTTTCAAAAGTACTTTGTACTTCTTACAATAACATAAACGTACTGAAAATGCAGTCTGACGCTCAATTAGCATGTCTAAAAATACATGTTTTTTTACAATGAATAAATTGAATTGAAACAATAACTTTACATTGTTTTAATTTGAAATTTGACATTGTTAAGGTGTCTCACAACTTGTGTTTCCATTGTTAGAAACCTGAGTGTGACATATTATTGCGAACCCCAAAAATTTGCAACAATCAAAAATACAAATCATTTCTAACCAAGCTTCTAAAAGTGTGAGTTGGAAAGGCGATCATTTGCGAATAAAATCTGCGATTTCTTCGATATTTGACGTGAAAAGTTGCTCGTTTGTAACTATACGGACTTCTTGTATTTTCTAAGACTTATTATTTTTACGGATAAACTACTATTTTACGCTTACTTTTAAACTTTCAACGAATTTCAAACATCAACTGCTAATTTTGTTATACAAAGTAACTGCTCTCACCGTTTTTCACGACTCCTTATTCTGACTGTACTTCTGAACTTTATCCGAGCTGAGCAGAATGTCGTCTGTTGACGATTATTTTAGTGTGGCTAGCTCAGGACTGGACTCTTACGTAACAGCTCCGGAGTGGGCACCTGCCCCTCCAAAGCCTCCTCGGTGGGTATCCGTCGCTCCACTTCCAGTACTCTACCCCGGGGATCTTCTGGAGCGTTTCCTGGCTGACTGCGTCAGTCACTCTTCGTCAAGTGTAGTTCTGCGGGCACCTGCCCCTCCAAAGCCTCCTCGGTGGGTGTCCATCGCTCCACTTCCAGTACTCTACCCCGGGGATCTTCTGGAGCGTTTCCTGGCTGACTGTGTCAGTCACTCATTGCCAGTACTTTACCCCGGGGATCTTCTGGAGCGTTTTCTGGCTGACTGCGTCAGTCACTCTTTGCCATAATAGCAAATTCCATAAGAATAAGCCTTTATCACCAACATAGAAGCAGTTTCCATCGAAAATCTACATCACCAGCAAATCTACATCACCGAAAATCTACATCACCATCGAAAATCTACATCACCACAAATTCCATAGGAAGTTTTTATCCGCATCATATAGCTACAGTTCACATCGAAAGCCTCTATCACCCGCATGTCTACAAATTCCACAGGAATCTTCTACCACTGTCTAGTTGCAGGTATTGAAAACTAATACAAAGCACACAAGCTACCATCTATGGTTATGCCAATGACAATTCCAGCAGTTTTTTTTTCCGTCAGATTTGTTCACATGGCAACTGAACACAGGAGCTGTTGAAGAACTCTTAAAAGCTGGACACATTATGACAGGATAGCACCTATGGAAAAAAAAAACTATGGACTGTCTCACCAAAAAAACCGATTGATCCGAGCTTAAAGATACTTACTTCCACCCGAAACGTAAAGAACGGCTGTTCTACAGAACGGAAAAACATCTAATGAAGAGTTTTCAAGCACAAAGGCATATTCTACCAATCTCTCAGATGCGAAGTCTCATTGAAATCAGAAAAATCTCTTGCACTGCACAAAAAGAAAAGATCTTAAACAACTCTAAACAACAGAACACTCTTTCTTCCATATAAAAGTCACACACCGAGTCTCAATATGTATGCTTCCATTGCAAATACAAACATTTATAGAAGTAGAATGAATATTCCAATAAATTCTTAACAATAAAAAATAAATTATTTACACTATACTTTGTAGTTTCATATATTGTAGTTTTTTACTTTCCGAACATGTACCATGTAAGGAAAGTATTGTAATCATGAAAAAATTCGACTTCGAGATTTTGGTGTTTTTACACGTTTTGAGGGCTTCTGAATCCATTTATGCTATTTTTACGAGATGTATGTATGTATGTGTGTGTGTGTGTGTGTGTGTGTTGTGTGTGTGTGGTGTGTGTGGGTGTGAGTGTGTGTGTGTGTGTGTGTATGTGAGTGAACACGATATGCGTCTCTGTAACGGTAGCATTCGATTGAGCTCAAATTGGGTATATATGTCATAAACCACCGTTGCAAGACCGGTATTGATTTTGGTGTGTATAGGACTTATAGTTTTTCTACAGGGCTACGACAAAGATTTCTTTTACATTATGGCCTATGGGGGGAATTTCTTGAAAGTGCGCTAGCGTTTAAACGATACATTCGATTGAGCTCAAATTCGGTATACATGTTATAAACCACCATCCTAAGACCGGTATTGATTTTGGTGTGTATAGGACTTATAGTTCTCCTAAAGGGCTACGACAAAACTTTCTTTTATGTTATGGCATAATGGCATATGGGGAGAAATTCTTGAAAGTGCGCAAGCGTTTAAACGGTGCATTCGATTGAGTTTCAATTTGGTATATATGTTTGAATTATTCATCGATTAAAATTTATTTAAGTGCTTGGTAATGATCTTAATCGTAAGTGTTCGGAAAGTCGAGTGGAGTCACTCCAGATTTTTTCTCTATGTATAACTGTCCACTAATCTTTTTAAGGGTGTATGTCGAAAAAAAAAGAAATCTGTTTCCAGTCTTCGTACACAAATTGAAATAAACTAATGGCACCATGGTCTCCAAAAAATTCCAGATGGTTCTTCATAAGCTGCTTTACACACAGCAATAAGCGAAAGAGTTGTGGCTTTTGTGAAATTTTCAGAAAAAAATCTTAAACATGGATCTGAGCTGCAAGATTTTTCGAAGAGTGACACGCTTTGCGAAAATTTCCGATTTTTAAGAATTTTGATTAAATGTTGATTAAATTGTTGTTTAAATGTTGATTAAATTTTGAGATTTTGCGAAAATTATTTTTCAATATCGTCAATATTCGTTCGCGCATCACATAATTACGACTAAAGCGAATGAAATTATATTACTTAGTTACTCTTTAACCTGTAATATTTTAACAATACATAAAAATTATAACTTCGCTTTCTTTACTTTGGCAACATACTACATCCATTCTGTGTACTCTTACAATGCTGACGAAAGTTCTTGCTTTTGGGAAATTTGCATTCACTAACCCGTCGAGGACGGGTACTTCAGCTAGTATAAGATAATTGCATTAAGCATATTTTTTAATGTAGGATTAAATTTCTCCATGACAATCCTATCTAAAGAAGTAACTTTTTTTTTTTACCGTCGTCTCAGTGACAATAGTACTCCTTTTAGAGAACTAACTGGGTGAAGCAAACGAGATTTCTTTTGCGGCGGTCCAAAACGTGTGATCATAAATTATAAATCGCGTGAGAGTTATAAATACTGCCACAAAATTCACGTCATGCAAAGGTAATTTCATAATTTGTGCTATTCCAAAGAGCTCCTCAAAATTACAAAGTTTGACATTTTTAACGAGATTAAAATAAATAAATTATTTTCTTCTGTTGAACCATGGAGAAATCGAATATTTAAATTGAGCATTTCAGATGTATCATGAACTGTTTTTATTTTTAGACACAAGTATAACTTTTAATTGCTTTAGGGATGTAATGGCAAGATTAAATTTAAAAATGGAAGATTTGTTACGATAATATGAACTAAAGCACAATATACCATATTAATGAACATTTAGCGTAGGTTAAATTATAAGTGTTTGTTATATTCATCAATTTCAAAAGACGCCTTACAACTAACTAAACGATTAGTAATCCTACGCCAGTATATCCCACGCCAGTTTCAACAGAAAAGACTAGCTGAATGTTTTTAACATGATATTTCTTTCTATAAAACTGTTCAATTCCCCAAGGCATTTAATCGCATTTTTTAATCCCCCCCCCAATGACGTGCGCCATCTGTATCTACAAAACATCCCTACACTGAGGAGGGGGAGGTTACTGGATTCTAAAAAATAGTTGGTGGAACTAGAATTTATGAATCTAAGTACTCCCTGTAAATTCTAGATCATAGAACGAGACACTTCTGAAACCACTTATCCAAAATTTAGACCTCTCCTCTATGATCTGGTGCTTTTACCCAGAGGAAAATGTCTGTAAATCGCAGCGCACGCTAGCGGGTAGACTCCCAAACGTTCATTCTAGTGCTCCAAAAATCGAACGATCATTTCTAGTTACACAAACAGATTATTCTGCTGTGATTAGCTAGAGTATTGTGGATTAGAAATTCTTGACCATTTCGACTGTACCAGTTGCGTGTATCACCTACACTGTAAAAGCATTCAGAAACGTTACATACTTATAGCAGAAACGTTTCCGAAGGTATAGCGTAACCTACCGATGCTCTACTCGAACTCACGATTTCGGGAACATAACCCACATTTCGGCGTAAAATATTTACGGGGAAAGGAAATCTTGATTTGGGACTTCGCGCGCATGCGCCAAGTGCCAAGAGACAGAGGGATAAGAGTGAACGCGTCTTCCCTAATAGCATAGATGGTCACAAAAGAGTCGCTATGACGTCACAGAAGGTCACAATTGTCACAGGACTGTCACATACTAGTTACATTGTGACTTGTGAGTGATGTGACTCCACTGTGTGGTCACTGTGAAGTTTATTTGTGACCAGTCACCAGGTGACGTCGCCGGATGAATACTTAAATATAAACGGATAAATACTTAAGTAAAACAGCACATTATCTCCTGAAAATAGTTTATGTGGGAAAAAAAATTTAAGATTTTTAATTTATATTTATTAATTATGGTATTTTCCCTCCATTTATAAAATACTCCAAAAAAAATATAAGTTTCCAAAACAAGCCATGCCAGAACTCACTTTTGCAGCAGTCAGTTTACTTTTAAAGCAATCAGGGCCAGACGATCACAGCGCTGAGGTAACGTGCTGGCCTATGAACGAGTGCGTCGAGTGTTCGATACGGGTACTGAGCGCTCCTTCCGTGAGAGTTTGGTGCTGCCATATAGTGCATGTTACTCGTTAATTCGGAAACCTTTGTGAAATAAACCGAAAGGTTACTCAATATTTTACCAAAATGTACAGAAACGTTACACATCTTTTCCAGAAACCTTACCTAAAAAGCAGGAAAATATGTAAATATTTTCCCGAAATATGCAGAAACGTTTCTAAATACTTTACCCGCATGGTTCGGAAACGTTTCTGCAATTTTAAACTACAAGAGCTGCCCCCATATTTTGGGTAACGTTTCCGATTTTTTTTTTTTTTTTTTTTTTTTTTTTTTTTTTTTTACTGTGACACGCGTTATTCTACGATCTATTCTTCTAGATTTTCGTTCTAGATGAGAGAGGTATTTTTTTTTCCTCCGTTTATAGGTAAACCTTTGATCTTTCACAAATAAAAACACGGGTATTTTTAAAAATTCTCCTGCCCCTTTCTTTCCATTATCGTCTGCGCTTGCATTCAATTGAAATTCCATACATTTGCTGAGAGAACTTTGAATCGAATTTCAAAAAAGCAAGAAGAGGTAATTTATATACTCCGCGTTTTACATTAATTTCGAATTCAAAGGAGAAGGAGGATTGTAAAAAAAAAAAAAAATTGCGAGAGGTGGCGAATCGTTGCAGAGAATAAGTAACTAGGATTAGGAGAATGATAATAAATTTAAGTACTTATGTTGTGGCACAGCTAATACAACTTTTCATTTCTTATAATTGCATTAAATATATATGTTTTTTTTTTAAAGGAAGATATTATCAAATATGTTCGTTTTTTTTTTTTTTTTTCTCAGCAATCTGAATTAAAATCTGCAGCAACTTATAAAGTTACTTTCGCAACTTAGATAATTAATTTACAGTGTTAGATATACAGTGGAGCACCGTTTATACGTTTTTATCATTTATATGTTGTTGTTTTTTTTAATGGTCCCGGCGAAATCCATTGGATTTTAATGTTAAATAATTTCATTTATACGTTTTCCTCAAATCGAAAACTTCATTTATACGTTTTTTTTTTAAGAACTGAAAAGGAGAGAAACTGTGTGATACAAATTTTCAACAAGTTTTTAGTTTTATGCAACAATATCTAATATCTAGCGATTTAAGTGATAATATTAAATAGATACTTTTAACTATGTACAATGACCTTTTTTTCTGTGCATTCCCAAACAGGCATACAGCCGAAAATTACAAAATATTTTGTACATGCGGAATCAATATGAATTCAAGTACTAGCTGTACATTAAGTTCAGAATAAAACTTAGCATTACATACCTATTGTGTATTATATTTTCATGCAGTAATATAAGATGCAGTATTTTAATTTAAATCTGGCTTTTCATTGTTTGTTATTACGAAAATGTACGTATTTTTCAGAATTTCGTTTATACGTTTTTTTCATTTACACTTTTTTTTCCTTAGTCCCTTGAAAAACGTATAAATGGTGCTCCACTGTAATTTGTTAATTCTGAAATGTTCCGAAATAGAGCTGCAGCCAGGGGCGGTCCGACACGGGAAGCACAAGGCATCGGGGCGGCATCTCCAGAGGGGCGCCGTTTCGAATTCAATAACTGAGAAACACTTGATCTGGAGCATAAAACGGGGGCGCCATTTTTACATTTGCAGAGGGACGCCACGTACCCTAAGGCCGCCCCTGGCTGCAGCGAACAGTTCATCCTGCATTTTAAAAATTAGTATAAAAATAACTTAGTATATTTTGTATTAAATTGTTTATGATTTTGAAAAATATACCGATACTTTTATGTTGTTGTGTGAGTATTTGTTTTATTTTTAAAAAATCGGGCCCTGCAATGGCCCAGTCGATAAGCTCCGCTCCCGCAACAAGACGGAACGTGAAGCAGCACCGGCTTTCTAATGGGAGATGGTGTACGCAAAATCTGTTCGTGGCTCCAATGTCCTCCATATTCAAACGATGCATTTGGAGTGCCGATTTCAGGGGCTAGGTCTCTCATTTGGAATTAGTTCAAAATTAGGAAACCCCGAACAATATCGGGCTTCCTCCCACTAGAGCTCAACAAAAATGGAAGTCTTCCCCTTTCGCCCATCGACGTCCTATATCGAGGACGTGAGATCGCTTGGCGGTTGCCAGAGGATATAAGACACAATAACTTTTTTTTTTTTAAACCTGATCTTGATACCACATGACTTCCTTGTACTTCTATTAAGTTGCATAGATGTTTAACAAATTTCGAACTGTTTTAACTTATTTCGTTTGAAATTAGGGTACGAAACTTCTAGATTCATAAAATTGGCGATTTCTCGCCAAATATGAGAAATATCACCAAGCTGTGTTATTTTTGGAGCTCAATTTGCTGATATTTTGCCATGGCGAAAATTCCCTTAAGACTCTTAAGATGAAAAACACTCTTAAATACACTTTAAGTAATAACTTCCCATAGAGTGTAA
This sequence comes from Cheiracanthium punctorium, assembly GCA_038373885.1. NCBI lineage: Eukaryota > Metazoa > Arthropoda > Arachnida > Araneae > Cheiracanthiidae > Cheiracanthium > Cheiracanthium punctorium. The sequence continues at coordinate 9,298 of JAWZYV010000934.1, read as the reverse complement.
CGTATTGAAATGCTTTTGGGTACTCCTGTAATCTTCAAATGCTACATACACGGTTTTTAGATGGAGAGCTTTATTTTGTAATCCTGAATAACATATGTCAATTTTGTTTTGTTTGAAATTGCCGAATATCTCTTAAATACGCTTTAAATAATGATAACCTATAGACACTAATGTATTGCAATTCTTTTGGGTACTCCTGTAGAAGAACTTGAAATGCTACATACACGGTTTTCAATTGGAGAGATTTATTTTGTAATCCTGAATAACGTATACCATTTCTGTTTTCTCTGAAATAGCTGAATATCTCTAAAATGTGCTTTAAACGGTAACTTTTCAAAAGAGCGTGATGAACTGGAATTATTTCTATGCTCTCTCGTTAAAGAACTATAAATGCTACACACACCGTTTTCAATCGGGAAGTAAATAGGAATATCATATATAAATTTCGTAATAATGAGCGAATATTCACGGCAGTTGGAGCAACAAAGGCACAGGCAGACAAAGACAGGAAATCATACACACTTTTCAAAGTTATTGGAAAGTTTTAAAAATGGTTAAGCATCGGAAATAATATTATTATTGAATTTTGAACCCTTTTTTTGACGACAGCTGGCTGTGCCACACAGCCGGCTGTCGTCAAAAAAGGGTCTCTAGATCTGTGGCACGCGATGAATGTTTCGATCGTCCGCCATCTTGCTGGTAGTTAAGTCGAGCGATGGCAACGGCTGCCCTTCTTTCAGCATCGAGGAAGGATTGCACCTCAAAGCTTTAAACATGTAGAGTTTTGTGCCTACGAACTACCCGCTCGTCGTTAATTTCTCGCAGTCGTTAACTTTGCCCCGCCTTGAGGTGGAGTTTTAAGGAGGAGCGTCAAGGGGTTCATGTGATTGGCTAAAAGACCTCCCGTTTCCCTCCGGAGTTGTTATCGCAGTCGGTAACCAAACAACTGGTTCTGCCCAGTTGGTAGCTAACAACCGACGATTTCGTGAACCACCGGCGGAGAATTCCACCCTACGATTGGCGGGCAGCATTGGTTATCTGTTATCATTTGAAGAAAACTATACTGCAGAATCGCATCGAACGCTTGTCGAAGCTTACGGTGAAGATGTTCTTGCTAAAAAGACAGTGTTTGGAGTGGTTCAAAAAATTCGAAAGTGGTGATTCTGACGCGAGAAACGAAGAGAGTGGAAGAGCACCGGAAATCTATCGTGAACTGCTAAAACCTGGTGAAACCGTTAACACTGATCGCTACCAACAGCAAGCGATAGATTTAAATCCAGCATTACGTGAGAGACGACCAGACTTCGGAAAAATCTGGAGTGACTCCACTCGACTTTCCGAACACTTACGATTAAGATCATTACCAAGCACTTAAATAAATTTTAATCGATGAATAATTCAAACATTTATACCAAATTGAAACTCAATCGAATGCGCCGTTTAAACGCCTGCGCACTTTCAAGAATTTCTCCCCATATGCCATTATGCCATAACATAAAAGAAAGTTTTGTCGTAGCCCTTTAGGAGAACTATAAGTCCTATACACACCAAAATCAATACCGGTCTTAGGATGGTGGTTTATAATATGTATACCCAATTTGAGCTCAATCGAATCTACCGTTTAAACGCTAGCGCACTTTCAAGAATGTCCTCCCATAGGCCATAATGTAAAAGAAATCTTTGTCGTAGCCCTGTAGAAAAACTAAAAGTCCTATACACACCAAAATCAATACTTGCGACGGTGGTTTATGACATATATATCCAATTTGAGCTCAATCGAATGCTCCGTTCAGGAGCTATCGTGTTCACTCACATGCACACAAACACACATACACACACACACACACATACACACACACACACATACACACATACATACATACATCTCGTAAAAATAGCATCAATGGATTCAGAAGCCCTCAAAACGTGTCAAAACACCAAAATCTCGACGTCGAATTTTTTCATGATTACAAAACTTTCCTTACATGGTACATGTTCGGAAAGTAAAAAGGCAACAATAAGTCATTTTGCTCCATGATAATGTCCCTTCACGCACAGCAAAACGGATCAGGGAAGCGATCGAGGCGTACAGTTGGGGAAATACTAACGCATGCGGCTTATTCTCCAGACCTGGGACTCTACCACCATGGTATCGTAGAATATCCGTGAGGGATATTTCTCGCTGTCGGATAGTCAGATACTTCGGATAAATAGCCGCGACTTTCCTTTTGGTGCTACCACGATGACTGTCGAATAAAACAAGCGAGTATTTTTGTGCTTGCTAGAGGTCTATCCGACACTCAGAGCGATCAACCAATCAAAATACTGGGATTTATCCCCTCTTTCTTAAACGAAGGCATTGTCTTCAGAATTTTCGAAGACTCCGGAGACATCCATCACCAGTAGAAGCACGATTTTGACAGACCCACCGTGCTAGGGTCTTTTGTGGAAGTAGTTGACACTCCACGATCCACACAATAAAAACCCATCCATCTCGTACTCCCCGATACCGGAATGTAAGTTTTCGCCTTCCTCCTACGTGTCGGGAAAAAGCAGCATTATTTCCGATAGTCAATACGACAGTGAAACAAACACGATAGGATCGTAGTAGGGCATATCGGATATTTCTCGGATTGTGACGTCATGAGAAGAGAAGGCTCGATATATTCGCTAGCGAAAGCTTTCCGATACTATGGTGGTACTTCCGATACTACACCGATTATCTATTCGCATCACTGGGACACGCTCTCGCTGAACAAACGCTTCAATTTCGTATGAAAATGTACGAAAATGGCTCGATGACTGGTTCGCTTCAAAAGAAGAGCTGTTTCTTTCTTTCTTTCCTTTTTATTACTTTCCGAACATGTACCATGTAAGGAAAGTATTGTAATCATGAAAAAATTCGAATTCGAGATTTTGGTGTATTGACACGTTTTGAGGTCTTCTGAATTCATTTATGCTATTTTTACGAGATGTATGTATGTATGTGTGTATGTGTGTGTGTGTGTGTGTGTGTGTGTGTGTGTGTGTGTGTGTGTGTGTGTGTGTGTGTGTGTGTGTGTGTGTGTGTGTGTGTGTGTGTGTGTGTATGTGAGTGAACACGATAGCTCCTGAACGGGGCGTGCGATTGAGCTCAAATTGGGTGTATATGTTATAAACCACCGTCGCAAGACCGGTATTGATTTTGGTGTGTATAGGACTTACAGTTTTTCTACAGGGCTACGACAAAGATTTCTTTTACATTATGGCCTATGGGGAGAAATTCTTGAAAGTGCGCTAGCGTTTAAACGGTACATTCAATCGAGCTCAAATTGGGTATACATGTTATAAACCACCTTCGCAAGACCGGTTTTGATTTTGATGTATATAGGACTTATAGTTTTTCTACAGGGCTACGACAAAGATTTCTTTTACATTATGGCCTATGGGGAGAAATTCTTGAAAGTGCGCTAGCGTTTAAACGGAACATTCGATTGAGCTCAAATTGGGTATACATGTTATAAACCACCACCGGTATTGATTTTGATGTTTATAGGACTTATAGTTTTTCTACAGGGCTACGACAAAGATTTCTTTTACATTATGGCCTATGGGGAGAAATTCTTGAAAGTGCGCTAGCGTTTAAACGGTACATTCGATCGAGCTTCAATTTGGTATATATGTTTGAATAATTCATCGATTAAAATTTATTTAAATGCTTGGTAATGATCTTAATCGTAAGTGTTCGGAAAGTCGAGTGGAGTCACTCCAGATTTTTTTTTTTATTTATTTATTTATTTTTTTTTGAGTTTTTTTATTTTTTGTGTGTGGGGGGGGGGGAGGGCATGGCTTTCATAAACTGCCGGAGAGGTGGGGGGAATAAAATATTTTTCACCATTTTCAAACAACAGACATATGATTTTTACAAAAAAATTCCCGGTTTCATACTTTTACACCTGGTATATATCATAGGCCTATTATTGCTCACATTCAATTGAACGCCCAAAACTCTAGAGCGTGGATTAGCTTCCTTTTTCACGAGGCCAAAAAAGAAGATTCAGTTTCATTTTTTTTCTTTTATCAAAAGAAACTTGTATACAAACGATACCACGTCAAATACGAACAAAGAGATATCGAACAAAGAAAAATTGCAGCATATTTTTTTTTTACAAACGCCGTGGAGTTCTTACACCGAGTTTTAGAAAAGAAAAGAATAAAAAATAAATACATAAACAAGAAACTTGCTTTTCTGCATCTTTGTTATTTCCCGAAGCCGTGCATTTACACAGAAAATATTTCGAGCTGTTTTTTTTTTTTTTTTTTTTTTTTTTTTTTTTTTTTTTTTTTTGTTGTTGTTGTTGTTGTTATCAGATAAAAGTATGACACAGTATCAAGTTTTGGAAATTAAATTGCAGATTCGTTTATTTCATGTTTAAAAAAAAAAAAAAAAAAAAAACATGAAATAATACAGAGAGCGAAGATAGGGCGCCCTTAAAGATGTGACAGTAAAAAAAAAAAAAAAAAAAAAAAAAAAAAAATTTATTAATTTTAATTCGGCAAAAATGCTCATTTTTTCACAATATTTTAATTCAATTCTGTTAACACTACCACGAAACTTATTAACGTTACTATTATGAATACAACAAACACTTTTAACCTTTAAGCGGTCATTTTTTTTACCGAAATGCTTCCAAAAAGGCATATTTGAAAGGCATATGATGAAATATTCCCGCTCTCTCGCTAGAAGAAAAACCGGATGAAAAGCATTTCAATTACATTGACAAGCCACGTCATCTATTGAAAAATATTAATACTAATAGTCTCTCACAATATGAAATATACGGCAAATCAGAAAAGTAAGGAGACAATATCGATGCCGTACGCTATACGGCAAACCAGTTGAGGCAAATTTGGTAGCACGTACACTGTACGGCAAACCGCTTAAGGGGTTAATTTAATATACGCGAAATATTTATTAACACGTTATAATGTGCTTTAATACACGCTATTGTTCGTTTATTTATTTATTTATTTATTTATTTATTTATTTTGCAACCTGTATTTCGGATTTGTGTGCTTGTATCCGAATAATTCGCTTATAAATCACTTACAAATCCACGTCAAGCGGAGAACACAGTAAGGGGGTGCCCTCCGTGAGGACTTTCTAAGATTTCCTAACCCGTACTTACCCTAAGTTTCAAAGAAACCACGGAAAACTCTCAACGGCAAAGTCGGCACATGCTACCTGGTTTTGAACCAGGCATTTTCCGTCTCCCAGTTCAGAGCGCTATGCCACATTATCATTACAAATCCTCTATCTTTAAATTACAAAATTTAATATTCCCATTAGATAACCGATAAAAAACACTACCTCTAAGAGACTGTGCTCGTATTTAAACATAAAAGAAATTCATGCAGATTCTGAAATGTTCAATTTAAATATTTAAATCCTCCATGGCTCAGCAGAATAAAATAGTTCATTTATTTTAAACTCGTGAAAAATGTCAAATTTCGTAATAGTGAGGTGCTATTTAGAATCGCACAAATTGGGAATTCAGTTTGACAGGACGTCAACTTCGCGGCAGAGTTTAACGATCGCCCTCAGTCCTTAATTTATGACGTCACGTGTTGGACTGCCGTGAGATGGTTTACCCAGCTAGTTTTTTAAGGGAGTAATAACATGACGTTGAACAAAAAATTATTCACATAGGACAGCTATGGAGAAACGCAATCTTCAGTTGATTAAAAATATATATATATACTTGAACAATTTTGAGGATGTGCAGTAGGGTGGAGCGAAAAAAATTTTATTTCAAAATTCACATTGTCTGAGTCATTAAAGGGTGCGAAACTGATAAGAACAAATTGTCACCAAATTTCAGCTCAAAATAGTGTCATCTTCAGGTTCCACAACTCAAGCGAATCTATTTCTAGCTTATTTTTATTAAAATAATAATGTTTAATTAATTAATTGAATAATGTGTTAGGTTTTCATTATTAAATTGCTTTATTAATATATTATCACATGTCAGTGCTGGAAATCGTAGATTTAGAAGCAAACGTCGACTTAAGGTCTGATTCAGAAATGGAATATACCTCAGAAAACGATGACGATTTCGTGAGTCAGGAAGCCAAATGTCGATAAAACTGACGCTGAGATTCCCTAAATCTCAAAGACAGACCCAATGCCCGAACTAGCCCTTGTTCTTGATAGAGCAGGTGTATCGGAGTATTAATTATACAATTATTTGAATTAAACGTAATTATTTCAATAGAAATTCATAAAAGACTAAAAAAGAGACTCGGAATATATTCGTTTTAACCCTTTCAGCCGCAACCCTTTCCCAATGCTGAAAAAAGGGCAGCCGTTGCCATCGCTCGACTTAACTACCAGCAAGATGGCGGACGATCGAAACGTTCATCGCGTGCCACAGATCTAGAGACCCCGAGCACAGCCAGCTGTCGTCAAGCCAGCCAGCGAGCACAGTCAGTCGAGCACAGCCAGTTGTCGTCGAGCACAGCCAGCTGTCGTCAAAAAAGGGGTCTCTAGATCTGTGGCACGCGATGAACGTTTCGATCGTCCGCCATCTTGCTGGTAGTTAAGTCGAGCGATGGCAACGGCTGCCCTTTTTTCAGCTTTGGGCAATCTGTCCAGCTGTTCTCGCTTTCTTCCATTTTTCAGCAGATGTCAGTGCTGTTAAAAATAATCGTGACCATTTTTTGACGAGAAAGGACGTGCTAAAATGTAAAGGATTCTCGTGGAGATATGTCACCCGCAACTATTTTTATAGAAATCAAACTTATTCTTCGTGACTGGCAACAGTCAAAACGTCCGAGTTCTGTGTCCTCACGGCGAGGACACCGCGCGTTAAAGGGTTAGCTGAAATTTGGAGATAATTTGTTTTCACCAGTTTCGCACCATTTAATGATTCAGTCAAATTGAATTTTGAGAAAAAGTGTTTTTCTCTCCACCCTAATGTGCAGAGCCTTACTAAGACAGGGCAGTTGGGACAGTTGCATCGGGCCACAGTCAAAGGGGGAACCCCAAATAAAGAAATGTTCCCACTGTGTTTTGAAGAACGTTTTGTTTCTAGAAAAAATGTCCTTTCTTTCTCTGCCTGGCAAAATTCTCTATAAAGAGTTATTAAACTACACTGAAAAAAAAAATGTTCTAATAAAACATTTTGAGTAAAATAATGAATATCTGCTCATTATAATCATGTTGGGCAGTACCAAAGGTCCTAACTTTTTCATTTGCAGAAAAGTTCCAAGCATCCACAAGACTACAAAGCCTGGAACTTAAATAAGCCTGTAGTTCTGGGCTTTTACATTTTTGTAAGCTGAAAGGGTATACAGTGAAATTTCTATGAGCGACCACCTCTATTAAGCGACCCTCTCCTTCAAAAGACCCATTTTTTTAACCCTATAACGCAGTGTTCCCGCTCTGGGAACACCAAACTCTGACGTTTTGACTGTTGCCAGTCACGAAGAATAGATTCGATTTCTATAAAAAAAATAGTTCCGGGGGACATAGCTCCACGAGAATCCTTTGCTTTTTAGCACGTCATTTCCCGTCAAAAAATGGTCACGATTATTTTTAACAACACTGGCATCTGCTGAAAAATGGAAGAATGCGAGAACAGCTGGATAGATTGCCCAATGCTGAAAAAAGGGCAGCCGTTGCCATCGCTCGACTTAATTACCAGAAAGATGGCGGACGATCGAAACGTTCATCGCGTGCCACAGATCTAGAGAACCTTTTATTGACGCAGCTGGCGCACAGCCAGCTGAGTCAATACCAGCTGAGTCGCCCGCCATCTTGCTGGTAGGAGAGTGGAGCGATGGCAACGGCTGCCCTTTTTTCAGCATTGGGAAAGGGTTGCGCCTCAAAGGGTTAACTGATTGTGTACCTTCGGTCGCAACAGAACGTTAATCTCGGCCCAACGTTGCAGTTGGAATTTGATTACGATTGTAACTGCGAGAACAGCTGGATAGATTGCCCAATGCTGAAAAAAGGGCAGCCGTTGCCATCGCTCGACTTAACTACCAGAAAGATGGCGGACGATCGAAACGTTCATCGCGTGCCACAGATCTAGAGACCCCTTTTTGACGACAGTTGGCTGTGCCGGCAAAGGGCTGCCCTTTTTTCGGCATTGGGAAAGGGTTGCGCCTCGTTGCGCGTGGCAGCCGGCTGTGCCGGCACAGCCGGCTGTGTCAAAAAAGGGTCTCTAGATCTGTGACACGCGATGAACGTTTCGATCGTCCGCCATCTTTCTGGTAGTTAAGTCGAGCGATGGCAACGGCTGCCCTTTTTTCAGCATTGGGAAAGGGTTGCGCCTCAAAGGGTTAACTGATTGTGTACCTTCGGTCGCAACAGAACGTTAATCTCGGCCCAACGTTGCAGTTGGAATTTAATTACGATTGTGACTGCGTATTCAGATGCGAGTCGCAAAACCGCTCTAATTATTGCTCCGAACGAGATATGTAATAATGAAGCCATTCTATAAACTCTGGCACGTTGAATTTCATATTCTAATTAAAGGATGCGGGCGGTTACGTAACAGTCCGGTTATGGGGGATGAATTCGACCTGGCGAAGCTAATTCGGTGCAATGGAAATTGGTCCAGAAACTGTGTTCCGATTATTTAGCTCTTAATTACATAGTAATGGATATTTACATCGCATGTTTAAAGCACATTCACTGCTGGATTAGAGTGCGAGCCAAATTTCTTATGTCATATAAAGGCAGCGCACGAATTCCATTAGCCAAAACTTACATGACTTCATATGTTTACATCACCCCAACTATTTTATGTTTTAAGGAATTTCTGGAGTAAGCCAATATTCAGAAGTTCCATCACCTTCTGATGAAGATCCAAACTGTGGCGGAAAACTTCTGGAAGGGTGCATGTTGCTCTAAGTGGCATATTCGGTGACGTGAACTGTCCTCTCTTGGCAAACAAGCTTTAGCGGTGTCTTAAGATCTTGTTCCAGATATTTCGCCTCCTTTGTCAATAAAATAAACAAATTAAAATCATAAATATAACATGATAATGAATGTTTTTTATGTTACAAAATAAAAGAAAAAATGTGTACAAAAATAACACCGGTCAACACGATGTTTGGGTCTGACTTCTACAGGTTAAATTTTAGTTTCGCCTACGCCAAAACTAAGGAAAATAATTTTTTTATTTTATGAAAGTTTGCTTTTGTAGAAATTAAAGCAATTTTTCAATTTTTGGCAAAAACCACTGATTTATATATACTTACTAGCTGCCGTAGGCCGTAAAGTATTGGAATTACACTACTGGCCAAAAGT
>JAWZYV010000933.1:0-15225 GCA_038373885.1 Cheiracanthium punctorium | reverse complement strand
ATCTGCGGCTATAAAATACGTGCCTTCATTATAATATAGTTATCATAAATATATTTCGATACAACAAAAAAATTAATTTAGTCATCATTTACATTTTTTCACTCAATTACAGAAAGATATGCTTTTAATTAACTATCTATGTCATTCCATTCCAAATTAAAATTTTCTTATCAATTTTAACCCACTTCCTATCATGCAATCGAGCTGAAAATTTGTACGCATATGTAATTCCGGTGACGCGGAGTACAGCTCTTTTTAATTTTTCAATACTTTATTTTAAACTATCAAATATTTATTCTCCTAAAAATTGTTTTATCTCACACATATCAGCTCGTATCTGCTTAATTATTGGTCGGTAACTCTTTATCCTTATATCTCCGGAAAGTTCTTGCGATTGTAAAAAAAAATAAAATCGGTTACCTCTAGCTTAAATTTTTAATGATTTTTGGAAAGAAGATAAATAATTCATTTAAATTTCTTTACATCTGACGTCAAAAAAAAAAACCTATGCATTCTACGTATATTTGAAAAATTCCCTGACTACAGAGTATCCTTTCCTAAATCATTTACATGTAGAACGGTTGAAAAAATATAAAATATATTTTATTTTTGACAAATTTTTTTAGTCATAAGTGGTAGAATAGAGCAGTTCAAGCTTTTCTCTCTTAAAATATGAGAAATATTCTTTAACAACCTTTGGTTGTAGGGGGGGGGGAAGGCTTTAAAGGAGCTGTGATGTCCTGAATGTCCTGCTGGAGTTGAATGTCCTGCTGCAATACCAGCGCCGCAATCTGACTCCGGTAGAAAACAGGCATAGGGACTCTCTCCGCTTCCATTTTTTGAGGCGAAATTTAGGGAACAAATTAAAACAACACTATAAAAAATCTAGAAACTTTCCTTCGAAATAATGGATAGTTGTGGTGCCCTAAAATTCCAAGAAACGTTACATGAAAATACCAGGAACTTTACTGATACTGAATAACTCAGGAAGGATCTACTGAACTGTGTATTGGTCAGTAAAGTTTTTGGTACTTTCATATAACTTTCCTTGGAATTTATTGCGCTTCAGCAGCTTATTATTTTCAAGGAACATTCCTGGACTTTTTTACACTTCCGGTCATTTTTAAGTGAAATGCGTGTTTTTAAAGTGAATCGTGAGAGCAATATTCGGTTAACCCCTTAAGCGGTTTGCCCGTACAGTGTACGTGCTACCCAAAATTGTCCTCAACTGGTTTGCCCGTATAGCATACGGGCATCGATATTTTCTCCTTTCCTTTTCTGATTTGCTCGCATATTTCATTATTGTGAAGAGACTATTTAGTATTAATATTTTCAATAGATGGTGTGGCTTGTCAATGTAACTGAAAAGCTTTTCATCTGGGTTTTTCTTCCTAGCGAGACAGCGGGAACATTTCATCATATGCCTTTCAAAATATGCCATTTTTTTGGAAGCATTTCGGTAAAAAAATTGACCGCTTCAAAGGTTAAGGGACCGGTTCAAGGAAAACTGTAAAGTTTTAAGATGGAAATGTTACTTTCTGCATAGTACTTGTGAGTTTCTTTTCTCATTGTTTCCAAGGAACGTTTCTGGATTTTTTACATTGAAATAAAGAATTAAAGCACTAATTGCTTATAAGCTGAAAGTATTAGATATAAAAATATTGTATTGTGTGCATTTACGCAAATATGCGCTAGGGGTATCGGTCTAGGATGGACTAGGATTCGCGTTGGAACGGCATATGTATTATATAAAATGGACTTATTATGATAAATGGATTTTGATAAATGGATATATCAAAAATAGAGCTCTGTGAATGACCAATAAGAACACGATTGATGCACACGGAGGAAATTTGCATATGACAAAGTCAAGACACCGATTACACAATGATGTTCTCCAGATATTCAGCGTAAAATATGATAAAAAGCAGAGTAAGAATGTTGCTTCTTCAGCTCGCACATAAGGACGCAATGGCAGTGAAAGTCCAGTTGTTTCCCTTGAGCGCATATCGGTATTTTACTCTTAATATCTGACCAACGTCGTTATGTGGTTGGTGTCTTGCCTCTATCATAAGCAAAATACCTCCGTGTGCCCCGATCTTTATCCTATTGGCCGTTCACAGAGCTGCTTTGTGCGAGCATAATGTGTCCATTTTTTGTGACACAAGTACCATGTCGACGTTAATTAGGGATTTCTCATGCGCTACGCTTTTTCAACAGAAAAAATTTGTGTTACCATATGAAAATTTCTATTTTCTGTATCGATAACCGTAACCGTGCCTATAACCCCAGTAAAATTCAGCAAGACAAGCAAATTGTTTAGTGTTGCTCCAACTTCGCACCATTATCGGTATTACGCTTTTAGGATCACTCTTTTCGACCGAAAGTATCCAGATTTTTAACATAGAATATGCATGTTTTTTAACATAGAGAATGCACCGAGCTAACACGGGATTTACTTCCCGCATTTACGTATCATGTGGACACTTTTGCCATGCGTAATGCCTGATACGTATCTATTGTGAAGAAATGACAAAGACCCAGGCTTCTAAAGGAGTAAATGTCAATATTTTGTTTATAAAATTGAAAATGTTTTGATAGGTAAAGAAAATATTGATTGAATATTTATTCAAAGTAATTTGTTCATTTACACAAATATACATCTGATCTTATACTATTCAAGACCTCTCTTCCATAGTCTTATAGATCGTCATGAATTAAAATTATAAAGCGATGTTTTTTGTGATAAAGTGTAACATAACAGTTTATTAAACATAGAATGCAATACAACCCGATAAAAAGCAATTTATCATGCCAGGTTTATGTGGATTGGCCATTATGTGGATATTATATTTCTCTTCAATGAAAGAAGATAGAAAACAAGGTGTCCTATTGTTCAATATTGCTGACTGTCCGGGAAAGTCATACCCCTAATAAAAACAACTTTATTTCAAGTAAACTCATTTATTTTGGGGGTTTTATTTTCTTTTGCACCCAAATGATCAGTAAAATATTTTTATCTGCAGAACACCTGCATTTTTCTCTCATATAGCCTAATACACCTGTCGTCTGTCTAGCAATGATCTACAGCATTTCCCGGCCTCAAGATTCACCCACAAGATAATTATCCATTTATTGCTTTGAGTAGTGTATATAGTATTACTATCTTTACATAAGAAACGTTTTATTGTTCATATTCAGTAGACTTTCACTCAATATGTCTTCACACCTCACAAGAATCTCACATTTTAAATTAAAGAGCAATCCCACACCTATTTTGCCCCACCAGTGGCCAACCGACTTTGCTCTCTGAACTGGGAGACGGAAGGCGTGTGGTTCAAATCCAGCTCGCGTCCGTCGTCTTATACGTTCGGAGTTTTCGGTGGTTTTCCCGAAATTTCGCGTAAATGCGGGTTAGGACCCGTAAGAAAGTCCCCTATGGAGGGCAATCCCACAACCGGCCTAGATCCCTGGCGTAGATAATTGGCCGTACATCCACATTATTACTCATAATTATTTTTTAAAAACCTTCTACACTTAGAAACGAGAAGTAGAAAGAGTATTTTCAAGTAATTTTTCGAATAAAAGCCTGATTCTCCATGAGTAGTAAAAAGTTGTGATGTAGATCACATCTTAATTATTACCATTTGCTTTTTGTTTCTTAAATGCAATCTATCCAAAATCATGCCTTCTAAATTATTTTTCTGTTCTCTTTTTCTATGACTTCGGCTTTTAAATCTGTATATTCGCTTCTTCCCATATGCGTTATTCTTATCTGTTTATTTTTCTCATCAGAATGTTGTCGCCATCGGGGCTGAAAATAGACTACATCACGTCGGTTAGCAATCGCAACAAAACTTTTTGATTCCCCCTCTCTGGGACAGTTTTGGCTTAATTTTTTTTTGATGCCCTGCGCCATCATAAAATTACTTGTCCGCGGTTTCATTAATTTATTTTCATTGTTTTATGGTTGCTGTGGGATTGGTGCTATTTTTCTCTGCCAAGATTTTGTTCTCGCCAATATCATATTCTGTGTAGGCATGCTTTGTTTACCGATTCCACTTTAATTCTACTGTTTTTCTGGTCGCCACCAGCCGCTATTTTAAAATGTTTTTTCAGTAGCCGTTACCAATAAACAGTTTTTTGAAGTACCGTACGTATTCATTATTTCCTTCGACTAAGTATTTTAATTTAATGAACCTGTGTTTTTCCGGCCTAATAATTCAATATCTATCAATTTAAAACTGCAAAAAAAATTATTTCATCATAGTTGTTATCACCCATAAAGGAAGACTGGCAAAACATCTTTAAAAATAAATGATGCCCTAACAGTTATTTTAAGCTATATGAATTTCGAAAAGAAAATATTAACAAATTATGTTCAGAAATTTCAATAACATTCAAATATTTTTTCGTGTAACGGGAAACAAAAATAAAATCTGTGTTTCGGTGTGTAGTATTTACACATTCACATGCGTTAATATCATTTATTCAGAATAGAAGCATCGACGCATATCTGCATCAATTTAGAAATGAAAAAATCTTTAGGATCCATTTTAACATATGAAAGAAAATGGTTCACACATTTGACGTCTGGAACAAAGAAGTTATTCAGAATCACATTTAAAAGTTTCTAAAATCCCGTTTCGTAATTTTCTCTTAATCTTGTGTAACCGTTGAAAATTTGGTTTCGCACACACACACACACAAAAAAAAAGAAAGGAATGACACACCTTGGATAAAATGATTATTTTACAAAATCAAAGGTCGTAATGATCAAGATTTATATTTGATTTAAATATTTTTTTCTAAAAATTTTACATAAACAAGATCAAATGAGTTTAAAAATAACACATTATAGACGTTATTGTGACAGATTTTTTAAAAATTCATATTCAAAGTAAATTAAAACTTTAAGATTTTATGTTTGTCATAAAACCTGGATCATTAAAAGGTATGCACTGTAAGTGTAATGATATTTTTAAAAAAAGTTTTACTTTAGCAAATTCTATATCGCGGATTTATTTCTTAAAGCCCTACTTTTCTGAGCACAATTTAAGAATTTCTTTTTTATCGATCCCTTAAACCGAGGCGCTGCTTCCGTCATCACTTGTCCAGTTTCATCAAGGATGAAATCGGTTTTTCTTATTCGTGAATTATCGCTTCACTGATTCGAATCAGTTGACCAAATGACGGAAAATAAACGAAAGTAAAGTTTTGAAGTTAGAGTACAAGGGAGAGATGACATCTAGATCTGCTTTTAAAAATTTCAGGAATAAGATTTTTTTCTTCATCAAAACTTTCAGACTTGTTATGGATAAATTTCGCAGAGATCAACTCATATTTTGTCGTCATTTCTTGTGCTTTTTAATATTTGGTCAGATCGAAACGCAATTAACTTTTACTGTCATTTAATAATTTATTTCTTTAACAAATCATTCCACTCGAAATTGTTACACTGGTATATTTTTGTGGATATATTATGAAGCCTAAAAATACATTTTCTGCGTTAAAAGCTATGATTGAAAGAAATACGAACATTAAGTACTCTCATTGAAAAAAAATCATTTATGCTTTTTAACTTTACTACATTAAGACCGGAGGATATCCTTGTTTCTTGCTATTGTTACTAATGTTCTTTGGCCAAGAGCAGAGCGGCAACAGATCTTCCATATACAACGGCGATGGGCAAAATGGACCGGCTTCCATTTTGTTGCGCCCCAGTGGTAGGAACACGAACTTAGCTCCGCGATGCAGTTCCTCACACATTTCTAATTAAGTCTAAATTTTATATCCTGTTATATATTTTTCGTCCAATACATACACACATGAGGGATCTGAATAGCTTACGTTATTTTATAACTATCCTGTAATTACAACATACGAACTCACTTCAGTGACCGACAGTGAATTCTGTCATTCAGAGGGACGCTATGAAGCAGGACGTTTAGTCGCAGATATTGCGACTAAACTCTGCGCAGATCCTCAGTATTCCCTATTCTGTCCTTGTAGATTACCGAAGGCATTCCAGAAAAACCAAACAGTTTCCTGATTTTTGTTTGTGTCTCTTTACTTACATTTTTTCTTTCCTAGCATCTGTGCTAGGAGTGATTTTTTCTTACAATAAAAATGTTTACTGCAAGAAAAATTATACTGCACTCGTTCGAGAATAGCTTTCTGGGTAAGTTCAAGAAAAGCGCGTCATTTCACAATGCTCCTACGTAAATCTGTGAATGCAAATTACGCCATGAATAATGGTGAAATGACATTTAAGATTTTTGGTTACCACTACATTCTGAGGTTGCTCTCGCAGTCTGACTTGATGATGCTGTGTTTGTGTATGGTCCGAACTTACGCAGCCACCTATTCAAAACGCAAGTTTGCTAAAGATTATCCGAAAATATCTCATTTATTTACATTCGTCGTATGATTAAAAATACATGCACTCTTTTGTATTATTTTCTTCTATTCATATCAGAAACCAATAACTATGTAAACGTCATTCGTCACCGGAATGGTTTAAGCGAAAAAATATGTATAGAAATAATTGTTGAAGCACAGCTGCTGTTTCTCTTCTTCTAGTCGAATGTATCACGTAGAGGGTATCTCAGAATACCTTTCAAACCTTGAAGATTGTAAGCTGATGTACTAGGTGTTGTCTTTTTTTTTCGAGTTCCCGGTCATGGTGAAGTGTTTCCAAAACGTTGACGAATGACAGGCAAGCCATTAGAAAAAACATTACAGATATATGGATCTCTAGGAGCCGGTCTACTCGACAGTTCTAGATGAAATTTCAGAGAGCGTTGTTCAAAAGTATAGGCTTGAGAGTCTGTGAACCGCAACAAAGTAGCTCGCAAAGTAACGGTAGCAGTACAGAAATTCGAAATTATCAAATGGCAACACCTATTTTTTTCTTTCGCAAATTCTTCAGCGCATGTCAAACCCCTAAACACCGTTGGAACAGTATGAGTATTATAAAAAATGGACTTGTTATGCTCACAAATACAGCACTGTGAACGACCAATAAGAACACGATTGAAATAAAAAATTAAAAAAATGATAAAAAGCAGAGTGATAATGTTGGTTCTTCAGCTCGCAAATAAGGACGCAATGACAGTGAAAGTCCAGTTGTTTCCCTTGAGCACACATATCGGTATTTTACTCCTAATATCTGACAAACGTCGTTATGTGGTTGGTATCTTGCCTCTGTCATATGCAAAATTCCTCCATGTGCCCCGAACTTTATCCTTTTGGCCGTTCACACAGCTGTTTTATGCGAGCATATTGCAACCATTTTTTTGACACACGTACCGTTTCAACGTCAATTAGGGTTTTCTCATGCGCTCAGCTTTCTGACAGAAAAAAAAATAGGTGTTGCCTTTTAAAAATTTCTAGGTTCTGTATCGAAAACCGTAACCGTGCCTATAACCGCACTTGAAGTTAGTAAGACAAAGCAAATTCTTTATTCTTGCTCCAACTTGGCACCATTATCGGTATTACGCTTTTAGGATAACTCTTTTCGACCGAAAGTATCCAGTTGTTTAACATAGAATTAAAATGCACCCAGCTAACACGGGATATACTTCCCGCGTTTACGTATCATAGGGACACTTTTGGCATGCATACTGCCTGATACATATCTATTGTGAAGAAATGACAAACAAACACCCAGGCTTCTAAAGGAGGAAAAAGTCAATATTTTGTTCATAAAGTTGAAAATGTTTTGCCAGGTTAAGAAAATATTGATTGAATATTTATTTAAAATAATTTGTTCAATTATTCAAATATACTTCTGCTCTTGTACGATCCAGGACCTCTCTTTCATAGTCTTATAGATCGTCAGGAATTAAAATTATAAAGCGATGTTTTTGGTGTAAAGTGTAACATATCAATTTATTAAATATAGAATGCAGTACATCCCGAAAAAAAGAAATTTATCATGCCAGGTTTATGTGGATTGGACACTTTTTCATAGTATTGCATTTCTCTTAAAAGAAAAGAAGATAAAGAACAAGTTGCAGTATTGTTCAATACTGCTGACTGTCCGGGAAAATCATACCCCTTCTAAAAACAACTTTACTCCAAGTAAACTCATTTATTGCGGGTTTTTTCTCTTTTTTGCACCCAAATGATCAGTATAATCTTTTTAGCTGCCAAACACCTGCATTTTTTTCTCATATAGCCTAATACACTTGTCGTCTGTTTAGCAATGATCTACACCATTCCCCGGCCGCAAGATCCACCTACAACACAATTATCCATTTATTGCTTCGAGCAGTGTATATAGTATTCTTATCTTTACATAATAAACGTTTTATTGTTCAAATACAGCACACTTTCACGCAGTATATCCTGTTCACACCTGACAAGAATCTCACATTTCAAATTAAAGAGCAATCTCATAATTATTTTGCGCCACCAGTGGCCGAGAGCGTTTGCTCTCTGAACTAGGAGACGGAAGGTGCGTGGTTTAATTCCAGGTCTGGGTCCGTCAACTTATGCGTTCGGAGTTTTCCGTGGTTTTCTCCGAAACTTCGCGTAAATGCGGGTTAGGACCCCTAAGAAAGTCCCCTATGGAGGGTAATCCCACCACCGGCCTAGATCCCTCGCATAGATAATTGGCCGTACATCCACATTATTACTCATAATTATTTTTAAAAACCTTTTACACTTAGAAACGAGTAGTAGAAAGAATATTTTTAAATAATTTATCGAATAAGAGACTGATTCTCCATGAGTAGTAAAAAGTTGTGATGTAGATCACATATTAATTATTAATTATCATTTGTTTTTTGTTTCTTAAATAAAATATATTCAAAATCATGCATTCTAAATTAATTTTCTATTCCCTTTTTCTATCACTTCGGCTTTTGAATCTGTATATTCGCTTCTTCTTGTATGCTTTATTCTGAATTGTTTATTTTTCTCATCAGAATGTTGTTGCCATCGGGGCTAAAAATAGACTACATTTCTTCGGTTAGCAATCGAGACGAACCTTTTTGATTCCCCCTCTTTGGGACAGTTTTGGCGTAACTTTTTCTTGATGTCCCGCGCCATCTTTAAAAGTACTTGTTCGCGATTTCCTTAATTTATTTTCATTGGTTTAAAATTTATGATTGCTCTGTGATTGGCGTTATTTTTCTCTGCCAAGTTTTTGTTCTGGACAATATCATGTTCTATGTTGGCATGCTCTTTTCACTGATTCCTCATT
This sequence comes from Cheiracanthium punctorium, assembly GCA_038373885.1. Taxonomy (NCBI): domain Eukaryota; kingdom Metazoa; phylum Arthropoda; class Arachnida; order Araneae; family Cheiracanthiidae; genus Cheiracanthium; species Cheiracanthium punctorium. The sequence continues at coordinate 6,014 of JAWZYV010000933.1, read as the reverse complement.
AATTCTACTTTCTTGGTAGGATGTATTGTTTTTCTGGTCGCCACCAGCCGTTATTTTAATATGTTTATTCAGTAGTCGTTTCCAATAAATAGTTTATTTAAGTACCGCACGTAGTCATTATACGTAGTCACACACAAAAAAAGAAAGGAATGGCACACCTTCGATAAAAGGATTATTTTACAAAATCAAAGGTCGTAATGATCAACATTTATATTTGATTTAAATATTTTTTATAAAAAAGATCAAATGACTTTAAAAATAACACATTACAGACGTAATTGTGATAGATTTTTTTAAATTCATATTCAAAGTAAACTAAAACTGTAAGGTTTTCTTTTTTGTCATAAAACCTGGATCATTAAAATGTATGCACTGTAAGTGTCATGATATTTAAAAAAGTATTTTATTTTAGGAAATTGTTTATTGCCGGGTTATTTCTTAAAGCCCTACTTTTCTCAGAACAATTTAAGAATTTCTATGTTATCGATCCCTAAAACCGAGACTCTGCTTCGGTCATCACTTGTCCAGTTTCATGAAGGTTGAAATCTGTTTTTCTTTGATTCGTAAATTATCGCTTCACTGATTCGAATCAGTTGACCAAATGACGGGAAATAAACGAAAGTAAAGGTTTGCAGTTAGAGTAGAAGGGAGAGATGACATCAAGATCAGCTTTTAAAAAGTTCAGGAATAAGATTTTTTTCTTCATCAAAACTTTCAGACTTGTGATGGATAAATTTCGCAGAGATAACTCATATTTTGTCGTCATTTGTTGTGCTTTTAGTCTAAGAGCCACCGACCACCAGACTTTCGTCATAGTATAAAAGCTGAAACTTTCTCTGCGCACACCCCCCAAACAGAGGTAGGAACAATCCGCTACTATAAAGATTGGATGACCGTGGCTTTGGCAGGTAACAGGTGGCAAAGGTGTATAAAATTGCAAAATATTTTCGTGATTTCATAAAGCTTAGTTATTTTATATGTTCTTCTTCGAAATACTAGAAATCACTTTATCCCTTCCCAGACACTTTTTCATCGTGGCAAACCCCCGCCAGACAACCTGAAAGTCATAGAAAACTCCCGCGACGAAGTACGTCAAGCTGTCACAAAGTGTCAAACACATTTTATAATGCTACTTCTGACCTTTCTTAAGATTCTGCAGCTCGCTCGTAATAGAATTACGTTTTCCATGGCTTTCAGATTGTCTGGCGGGGGTTTGCCACGATGGAAAAGTGTCTGGCAAGGGATAAAGTGATTTCTAGTACTGCGAAGAAGAACATAAAAAAAAATTAAGCTTTATGAAATGACGAACATTTTCTGCAATTTTATACACCTTTGCCACCTGTTACCTGCCAAAGCCACGATCATCCAAACTTTATAGTGGTCGATTGTTCCTACCTCTATTGGGGAAAATGCGCAGAGAAAGTTTCAGCTTTTATACTATAACGAAGGTCTGGCGGCCTCTTGCTCTATTTTTAATATTTGGTCAGAACGAAACGCAATTAATAAATTATTTCTGTAATAAGTCATTTCACTCGAAGTTGTTACACTGGTATATTTTTGTGGATATATTATGAAGCCTTTAAAAATACATTTTCTGCATCAAAAGTTATGATTGAATGAAATACGACCATTAATACTCTCATTAAAATTAAATCATTTGCGCTTTTTAAATTTACTACATTAAGACCGAAGCATGTACTTGTTTCTTACTGTTGTTACTAATGTTCTTTAGCCAAAAACAGAGCGGCGCCAGATCCTCCATATACAGCGTCAATGGGCAAAATGGACCGGCTTCCATTTTGTTGAGCCCCATTGGTAGGAACACGAACTTAGCTCCGTGATGCAGTTCCTCACACATTTCTAATTAAGTCTAAATTTTATATCCGGTTATATATTTTTCGTCCAATACATACTCACTTGAGGGATCTGAATAGCTTACGTTATTTTATAACTGTCCTGTAATTACAACATACGAACTCACTTCAATGACAGACAGTGAATTCTGTCATTCAGAGGGACGCTATGAAGCAGGACGTTTAGTCGCAGATATTGCACATTTCCTCAGCATTCCCTATTCTGTCCTTGTAGATTAACGAAGGCATTCCAAACCAAGGAAACAGTTTCCTGATTTTTGTTTGTGTCTCTTCACTCAGAATTTTGCTTCTAAATCTGAACTTTGTTTTATGCCTACCCTACTATCAATTTTGCTCGGGTTACCACTGGCCACGTAGCCGGCCGGTGGTGGCCCGAGCAAAATTGCTACTACGGTATAGATATGTTCTGCTTTCGAGAAAAATTTCGGGTAAATCAGAACTGTAATTGATCATTTTTTCGTATTTTACTTCTTGGTGTGAACTTTTAGGAGTGTGTCAGTACATTTATTCAAATTTACAAGAATTTTAAAATCAAGAAAGAAGACTTTCATATTGGTTTATACATATCCCTAGAGGACATTTTAGAAATAAAAAGCATTTGTATACGCCCTTCACACACACACACGCACCCATCCAAAAGTACACTGCTCAGAACAATTAGGGGAGCTCATGGTTTTAACGAAATTACGCAAAGACTTACACCGATAAGTAACATAAAATAAATCATCCATAATTTAAAGCCTAGCAGGAAACAGAAGAAGAAAACTTCATATGCAAATCAAACTTCATGACGTCAAAAACCAGAAAAGGAATATAAGGGCAGAAAACTTGATGTTGCAGAAACGCCTGTTTCACTGCCTTAACTACAAATTTGATTTGCTCAGTATTTAAAAAAAAATAATTAAAGGTGACTTGATAATGTCTGAACAACGTGATTTACCGAAACCCATAGAATGGTGTATTACAGGCAGAATGGAATCTGGACAAACACAACGTAGTGTCGCGGACGCTGTTGGAGTCGCCAGAAATGTCATTGCAAGGCTGTAGAATCGATTCCAATAAACAGGAAATGTTAGACGTCGACCAGGGCAAGGTAGGCCACGCGCCACTACCGCAACTGATGTTCGGTATATACTGTTAACAGCTCCTCGAAACGGAACAGACAACGCTCTTCAGCTGCAAAGACAGAGTTGGTCTTGGCAACAGGACGAAAGGTGTCCAGCCAAACAGTACGTAATAGGCTTCATGAGTGAGGTCTCTATACGTAGGCCTACGGTCTGTATTACGTTGCCCTCACGCCACCGTGTGGCCCGAAGAAGATGGGCTGCTGAACATCGAGTTTGGGAGCAGCATGATTGGAGCCAAGAGCTGTTTACAGACGAGTGCCGATTCAGTTTGGAGTGTGACACCCGACGTGTTTTGGTATGGAGTGTAAGAGGCACTCGAAAATGGGGTATGAGGTGGAATCAGCATAGGTGGACGTACGGACCTGCATATCATTCGGAATGGTACTTTGACGGTCCGAAAGCATGCAGACGAGATACTGAGACCTCATGTCATACCTTACGCTGCAGCCATTGAAGATTTCTTTGTTTTCCAGCATGACAATGCCAGACCGCATACAGCTCTTCATGTGGAGAACATGTTCACGCCACCGTGTGGCCCGAAGAAGATGGGCTGCTGAACATCGAGTTTGGGAGCTGAACATCGAGTTTGAGGTACTTTGACGGTCCGAAGGCATGCAGACGAGATACTGAGATCTCATGTCATACCTTACGCTGCAGCCATTGAAGATTTCTTTGTTTTCCAGCATGATAATGCCAGACCGCATACTGCTCTTCAAGTGGAGAACATGCTCACGCCACCGTGTGGCCCGAAGAAGATGGGCTGCTGAACATCGAGTTTGGGAGCAGCATGATTGGAGCCAAGAGCTGTTTACAGACGAGTGCCGATTCAGTCTGGAGTGTGACACCCGACCTCTTTTTGTATGGAGAGTAAGAGGCACTCGAAATAACCCCTCAATCGTTCGTGAAAGGTTACAACACAGACGAGCTGGTTGGGTGGTATGGGGTGGAATCAGCATAGGTGGACGTACGGACTTGCATATCATTCGGAATTGTACTTTGACGGTCCGAAGGCATGCAGACGAGATACTGAGACCTCATGTCATACCTTACGCTGCAGCCATTGAAGATTTCTTTGTTTTCCAGCATGATAATGCCAGACCGCATACAGCTCGTCATGTGGAGAACATGCTTGAAACTGAAACAATACAGCGTATGGAATGGCCAGCGTGCTCTCCTGATCTGAATCCAATCGAGCATGTTTGGGACATGCTCGGGCAACGCATTGTTGCTTGACCAAGGCCTCCTTTTACGGTCCGAGATTTGGAGATTGCACTTCTTGTGTAGTGGAACAGTATTCTCCAAAGTCTTATCGATAACATCATTGCATCCATTGAAAACAGGCGTGCAGCAGTCTTAGCTGTACGAGGAGACCACACACCATATTTAAAATCTTCGATCATTTCTGAACAATACTTTTTTTATCGTTTACATGTAACCAAATTGTTGATCTAAATCATCTTTTCATGTTTTTTCCATAGTTTCAAAGAATTAAAACATAATTACAAACTTTTTTATGTCTTTTTTCTGTTTTTCGGATTGATACGAGTGTACTATTCATTTTATGCCAATACGTGGCTGTCTCGCGCGGTTTTCTTAACTTCTTTGCTATCTTTCCTAATTTTTTTGAGTTTTGTATATTATTATGATCTATTTCTGTATCATATTATTTAGCTAGTGCTGTTGAAAATTGCCACTTGTGGTAAAATTAACTTTTCTATCTCAAATCATTCAATTATTTTATGCGGGATAAAATTCACTGCAAAATCTTAAATAGATTCACTTAAATAAAATTGGTAAAATAAAATTGAATAAAATTGTTATGACGTCAAAGCTACAGTTGGCAGGGTTGCTATATTTAGAAGGTGTTGACACTGCGCACGTGACAGCCTTTGCGTAATGCACAGCCCTTTACAAGTTACCACCATTTCTATATCTTAAGTTTAAAATACTGTTTACAAGAAGTGGTTAATTAGATTCCGCATAGGTTTACAGATCTAAAACAAGTGTTGCCCACTGCTCCGGAAGATAACTAATCACTTTTCTTAAACAGTAATTATTGTCTTAAATAACAGAAATTTTCGCAGCGATGCGGTCGGGGCGGTTGCACTGTAGAAATAAAAAATACTGTTAAAGGTAGCTGTTTGGAAAGAGTGGTTGATTATGTTCTGGAGCGGCAGCGGTGCTAAAGCTATAAATTTATTTCCCGGAAAATACTTAACCTTTCACAGACCGAATTCAGATCCAGGCACGTTATAAATAAGTTATTTGCATATTTTGCCTTCTAATGCCCGAGTTCAAGGATATTAGTCATTTAAATAGGAAAAAAATATTCAATTTCAACTGTGTTCACAACTGGGATTATTGGACATTTCTGACTATATTTTTCATTATTTTCAAAAGCGGAATATAGTGATAGGTGGTTTGAATAATAAGTAAAATATTAAGAAAATATTATTTTTTATTTAATTAGAGATATGAATTAGGTTTGAAGGGGGGGGTGGTGTAACAAGAAAGATCAGTAAAAATTTATGAAAATGGCTATTTTTATGACTGTTTGTTCAGTTTCCTCTAATGATGGACATCCAACTTCTATTTCAAAAAATCAAGTCATCTTTTAACTATATCTGCTATTTTTTTAAAGCCAATATTGATAATATTTAACTTTTCAATAAATTTTTGTTTTAAAGTTGCCAATTGAGTACATTTGCTTGTAAAAGTTTAAAAGGGAGGGCCATAGGACTTTCCGCACTTCCACAACTTCTGTATTTATTTATTTTTTCAAAATACCGTTAAAAATCATCTTTGTGCAGGAAATTATGCCTAATGCACAATTCTACTGTGTACCTGATTTCACTGTGGTGAAATATTAAAAGATAAACTGCAAAAAATATTTTCGGGAATGCACCTAGAGAAAAAAGGCAAGGTCTTTCCACCCTTTACAAATTTTTATTTTAACAAAATTACACTAAACCACTTTTTGCAAGAACTTGTGATGTATTTTTTTATAGCCAGT
>JAWZYV010000932.1:0-18795 GCA_038373885.1 Cheiracanthium punctorium | reverse complement strand
GGCTATTTGACAACTATGAAGAAGTGGTCGCTGTTGACTCGACTTGCACATAAATCGTTCCATGCCCCCAAACAACAAATCGTTTCCCGTTATCCCAAACACAATACGCGGCATCCCCAAACAGCAAATCGTTTCCCGTCATCCCAAACACAATACGCGGCATCCCCAAACAACAAATCGTTTCCCGTCATCCCAAACACAATACGCGGCATCCCCAAACAACAAATCGTTTCCCCGTGATCCCAAACACAATACGCAGCTTCCCCGTGATCCCAAACACAATACGCGGCATCCCCAAACAACAAATCGTTTCCCCGTGATCAAAAACACAATACGCGGCATCCCCGAACACAATATCGGAAAAACGTATTGCGAGCAACAGCGACAAATCCTTCAAGGTATGTATAGCCGTGGAGAGGGAATTCCTCTCGTTCGAACAATGCAAAAACGACTGTATATGTACAGTGAAAAAAAAAAAATTTTTTTTTCACATTCTACTCGCGACATCCAGGCTGGTTCGATCCCACTGTCCCGAGCTCCGAGATCTCTAACTCAAGACGCGCAGCAGGAAATATTGAAGCAACTTTGAAAAAACTTTGTGGCTGGATATCTCCTTCGTCGGATGGGTGCGAGAATTTCCTTCAACGCCCAGAGATTCGCCTGGGCGTCGCGAGTAGAATGTGAAAAAAAAATATAAATAAATAAAAAAAATAAAATAAAATATATAAATATATATATATAGATATATATATATATATATTTCACACATTCTACTCGCGACGTCCAGGCTGGTTCGATCCCACTGTCCCGAGCTCTGAGATCTCTAACTCAAGACGCGCAGCAGGAAATATTGATGCAACTTTGAAAAAACTTTGTGGCTGGATATCTCCTTCGTCGGATGGGTGCGAAAATTTCCTTCAACGCCCAGAGATTCGCCTGGACGTTGCGAGTAGAATGTGTGAAAAAAAAAAAAATTTTTTTTTTTCGGGTATATAAACCCCTCGCCTTCTCTCGATGAGGAAAGAATGGTGCGGTAGAAGGCTTTGTTCTACCGGGAGGTGGTGGGACCATTCTTTTTAAAAACATTTATTTTTTTTTGTACAAAGGACACTGTGTGTCTTCCTCTTTATCGTTGTCGTTCCGCGTTGGAATACTGTGTGTTCCCTTGCGTGCATAACTTGTTTTCCGCGTTGTGTAATTAAACTTTTTTCGCGTTGTGTGTTTAAACTTTTCCGCGTTGTGTGTTTAAACTTTACCGCGTTGTGTGTTTAAACTTTTCCGCGTTGTGTAATTAAACTTTTCCGCGTTGTGTAATTAAACTTTTTTCGCGTTGTGTGTTTAAACTTTTCCGCGTTGTGTAATTAAACTTTTTTCGCGTTGTGTGTTTAAACTTTTCCGCGTTGTGTAATTAAACATTTTTCGCGTTGTGTGTTTAAAATTTTCCGCGTTGTGTAATTAAACTTTTTTCGCGTTGTGTGTTTAAACTTTTCCGCGTTGTGTAATTAAACTTTTCCGCGTTGTGTAATTAAACTTTTATCGCGTTGTGTGTTTAAACTTTTCCGCGTTGTGTAATTAAACTTTTTTCGCGTTGTGTGTTTAAATTTTTTCGCGTTGAGTGTTTAAACTTTTCCGCGTTGTGTAATTAAACTTTTTTCGTGTTGTGTGTTTAAGTGTGTTTAAACTTTTCCGCGTTGTATAATTAAACTTTTTTCGCGTTGTGTGTTTAAACTTTTCCGAGTTGTGTAATTAAACTTTTTTTCGCGTTGTGTGTTTAAACTTTTTTCGCGTTGTGTGTTTAAATTTTTCCGCGTTGTGTGTTTAAACTTTTCCGCGTTGTGTGTTTAAACTTTTCCGCGTTGTGTAATTAAACTTTTCCGCGTTGTGTAATTAAACTTTTCCGCGTTGTGTGCTTAAAGTTTTCCGCGTTGTGTGTTTAAAGTTTTCCGCGTTGTGTAATTAAACTTTTTTCGCGTTGTGTGTTTAAACTTTTCCGCGTTGTGTGTTTAAACTTTTCCGCGTTGTGTAATTAAACTTTTCCGCGTTGTGTAATTAAACTTTTTTCGCGTTGTGTGTTTAACTTTTCCGTGTGTAATTAAACTTTTTCGCGTTGTGTGTTTAAACTTTCCGCGTTGTGTAATTAAAGATTTTTCGCGTTGTGTGTTTAAATTTTTTCGCGTTGTGTGTTTAAACTTTTCCGCGTTGTGTAATTAAACTTTTTTCGCGTTGTGTGTTTAAACTTTTCCGCGTTGTGTAATTAAACTTTTTTCGCGTTGTGTGTGTTTAAACTTTTCCGCGTTGTGTAATTAAACTTTTTTCGCGTTGTGTGTTTAAGTGTGTTTAAACTTTTCCGCGTTGTGTAATTAAACTTTTTTCGCGTTGTGTGTTTAAGTGTGTTTAAACTTTTCCGCGTTGTGTAATTAAACTTTTCCGCGTTGTGTATTAACTTTCGCGTGTGTTTAAACTTTTCCGCGTTGTGTAATTAAACTTTTTTCGCGTTGTGTGTTTAAACTTTTCCGCGTTGTGTGATTAAACTTTTTCGCGTTGTGTGTTTAAACTTTTCCGCGTTGTGTGTTTAAACTTTTCCGCGTTGTGTGTTTAAACTTTTCCGCGTTGTGTAATTAAACTTTTCCGCGTTGTGTAATTAAACTTTTTTAGCGTTGTGTGTTTAAACTTTTCCGCGTTGTGTGTTTAAACTTTTCCGTGTTGTATAATTAAACTTTTTTCGCGTTGTGTGTTTAAGTGTGTTTAAACTTTTCCGCGTTGTGTAATTAAACTTTTTTCGCGTTGTGTGTTTAAACTTTTCCGCGTTGTGTAATTAAACTTTTTTCGCGTTGTGTGTTTAAACTTTTCCGCGTTGTGTGATTAAACTTTTTCGCGTTGTGTGTTTAAACTTTTCCGCGTTGTGTGTTTAAACTTTTCCGCGTTGTGTGTTTAAACTTTTCCGCGTTGTGTAATTAAACTTTTCCGCGTTGTGTAATTAAACTTTTTTAGCGTTGTGTGTTTAAACTTTTTTCGCGTTGTGTGTTTAAACTTTTCCGCGTTGTGTAATTAAACTTTTTTCGCGTTGTGTGTTTAAACTTTTCCGCGTTGTATAATTAAACTTTTTTTCGCGTTGTGTGTTTAAGTGTGTTTAAACTTTTCCGCGTTGTGTAATTAAACTTTTTTCGCGTTGTGTGTTTAAACTTTTCCGCGTTGTGTGTTTACCCAAGCAGCACGACTGTTTGGCAAACGATTGGCCAAACATCGATTTGATTGGGATTTGTTCGGTCATATTATAAGAATATCATAATAACATTGGCCCATCATCGCTTCCGATATTAAAATTTTGTCCTCAGAACGCGACATCGTCATCTGTTTGGCGCGACGTCGCCTTGCGATGCTAAATTTCCGACATCATAAGCAGATTTCGGAATTTGTTTGGGGCGATATCGACCGACGATCACTTAAAAACTGGCCGCTAATCGTTCAGGGTTTGACATCGGCCCAAATTCGCTTCGAAATTACTTAACAGATGGCGCTGCGGAATCTGGGACATTTTACTTCTTTTCAGTGGCAACGGGTGCGGCTCGGCCGGTGTTTACTGTTTACTACGGTGCTTTCTTCGAATTAGGGTAAGTTATTTCTTTTACTATTTTCTGATTTTTTTGTTTGTTGAAATATTGCTTTAATGATTCTATTGAAACAACTTAAAAAGTATCATTTGTTAGATCGGTACAGCTTTATCAATTTTTCGCGTTGTGTATTGAAGTGTGGTTGATGCTCTGAGTACGCATTGTACCGCCATTTTAAGTAATTCAAAGTTATGGTAAATATTTCTATTTTAACAATGTTCGACCGTCATTAGAGCATTACACGTAACGTAAAATTCTGAGGGGGAAGTACAGTTGAGTATATTTAGCGTAAAGGAATTTACTTTCTAAGCTGTTCGATTAGGAAGATGCTTCATTAAAGCTGATCTTAGTATAATAGTTTAAAATATACAAATGACACCTTTTCTAGTGTCATAATAGCGTTTATGATGCCAGCTAAAAAAATGCATCATAAAATATGTCTGTTTATATTTTGGTTCAGTTAGCATATAACAACACTGTTTTAGTAGTAAAATTATTTATTTTCCACCACCATCAACCACTCTTTTCATTTAAAAAAATAAAAGAGTGGTCTATCCATATTCTATATCTAGCTTTACAAATTGCCTCGGTCGGCTATTGTGACGGGATATTTTTTGGATCGACGTAAACTTTGTGTGTCAAATTACGACTAAAGTTGAACTTTTCCATTTCCCTTCACCAAACTCCAAAAAAAATTAACAAAAGAATGGTGCGGTAGAAGGCTTTGTTCTACCGGGAGGTGGTGGGACCATTCTTTTTAAAAACATTTATTTTTTTTGTACAAAGGACACTGTGTGTCTTCCTTTTTTTCGTTGTCGTTCCGCGTTGGAATACTGTGTGTTCCCTTGCGTGCATAACTTGTTTTCCGCGTTGTGTAATTAAACTTTTTTCGCGTTGTGTGTTTAAACTTTTCCGCGTTGTGTGTTTAAACTTTACCGCGTTGTGTGTTTAAACTTTTCCGCGTTGTGTAATTAAACTTTTCCGCGTTGTGTAATTAAAATTTTTTCGCGTTGTGTGTTTAAACTTTTCCGCGTTGTGTAATTAAACTTTTTTCGCGTTGTGTGTTTAAACTTTTCCGCGTTGTGTAATTAAACTCTTTTCGCGTTGTGTGTTTAAACTTTTCCGCGTTGTGTAATTAAACTTTTTTCGCGTTGTGTGTTTAAACTTGTCCGCGTTGTGTAATTAAACTTTTATCGCGTTGTGTGTTTAAACTTTTCCGCGTTGTGTAATTAAACTTTTTTCGCGTTGTGTGTTTAAATTTTTTCGCGTTGAGTGTTTAAACTTTTCCGCGTTGTGTAATTAAACTTTTTTCGCGTTGTGTGTTTAAGTGTGTTTAAACTTTTCCGCGTTGTATAATTAAACTTTTTTCGCGTTGTGTGTTTAAGTGTGTTTAAACTTTTCCGCGTTGTGTAATTAAACTTTTTTTCGCGTTGTGTGTTTAAACTTTTTTCGCGTTGTGTGTTTAAACTTTTCCGCGTTGTGTGTTTAAACTTTTCCGCGTTGTGTAATTAAACTTTTTTCGCGTTGTGTGTTTAAACTTTTCCGCGTTGTGTGTTTAAACTTTTCCGCGTTGTGTAATTAAACTTTTTTCGCGTTGTGTGTTTAAGTGTGTTTAAACTTTTCCGCGTTGTGTAATTAAACTTTTTTCGCGTTGTGTGTTTAAGTGTGTTTAAACTTTTCCGCGTTGTGTAATTAAACTTTTTTCGCGTTGTGTGTTTAAACTTTTCCGCGTTGTGTAATTAAACTTTTTTCGCGTTGTGTAATTAAACTTTTTTCGCGTTGTGTGTTTAAACTTTTCCGCGTTGTGTGTTTAAACTTTTCCGCGTTGTGTAATTAAACTTTTTTCGCGTTGTGTGTTTAAACTTTTTTCGCGTTGTGTGTTTAAACTTTTCCGCGTTGCGCCGGGTCGTGTCTGTTCGGCTCCTTCCGAGGAACCCGGGCCCGTCGGAGGAAAGGACCACCCTCCTGTCTCTCGGGGCGGGGGAGGAAAGTCGTGAAACCCGTTTTCGAAAAAATAACGGGAGGGGTTCGGCGCTCGGGTTCCTTTGCGGCCGACTGTAATGGACCAGTGCCTTTATTGTGAGTAACTACCGGCACATGCAGTATGCCAGCAGAGTGCTGTTGCCTTCCCGGTCTTCTGGCAAGGTACTTCTCGGACGACCACTTTTGGTACGATTCAGTTACTTTTTGCAGTGCCGGGCCAGTGCTGGACGTAAAGCCAGAAAGGCACTGGCAAGGTACTCCGCCAGCAGGTGTGTGTTTGCTGGGCCCATACTGCTAAGCTGTCAGTATTCGGCTATAAAAAAATTCAAATTATTAAGCAGAAAGGTTTAATTGAAAATGCAGACATTTTCTAAGAAGGAAATCGTTCCAAATGAGTTAGAAGGTTAACTGTAACAATTTATATGTCATAATCTAAATAGGTTTGCAAATTTTTGCGATTTTAAATCGTTTGAAATAGCTTCTCGAAATTATTAAACTTCCACTTCTTTTAAGAATATTAAAACGAATAAATTGTTTTCGCCCAAATAAAGCATTGATGTAAGGATTAATATATATTAAGCATTTCTGTGGTCCAATTCCGAAGGATTTTTTTTTAAATTACATCTGGGAATGGCGTCAGTTGTACGTCATACGTTTAAAATTGACAAACTTTTGTACTCATGTTTTTTTAACCATTACCGTTGACAATTAGCTGCGCTTCGGTTTTGATTACTCCGTCTAACTGCATAAAGATAGAGAGAAGATAAAGGTAAATGATAGAGAGAAGACATAGGTGACCTTAAAATTTTGAAAATCCACCCGTTTCCCCCAAAATACTAAAATTGAGAGCTTTATTATCGCATGGGAAAATCGGGATTTTGCCAATTTCAAATGTTCTGAAATAGTATTCTTTTATATCAAAATTTTTTGAAAAATAAAACAAATTTCATTGATGGGGCCCCCCAAATTCATCAATGTCCGAGGCCCCTGTTGGTCATAATCAGGCCCTGCTTAAATTTAGCAATTTAAGTCGCTAAAATCATTAAATATAGATAATTTAAATTGAATTCAATTTATTTAATTCAATTTAAGTCAATGCACCAGTAGGTCCTAATCCTTCGCGCAAAACTTGGTATAAGCGCGGAGCATTCAAATAATATAATATATTCACATAAAAACGATCCAAACTCATTCACGAGATTTCTTTTGTTAACAATAAAGTCAAACCTTTACATGGCACAAGTAGATATGCTCCAGATGGACCATGCTATGTCAAATGAGGGGAAAGGATTAGCACCGTGAGCTATCACTTCTTTGTGAAAGAGGATACAAAAGAAATCTCTATGCAGAGAGAGCTCTCATTGCTCACAAGTCGTTTTCTGTGTTTCTGCTGTTTATCTTTTAATATCTCTGTTTTGTGTGGAATAGTTATACTGGGAGAAAAAGTTTTTATTTCACTAGTCTTTGAAATGGACAGTGAGTCCGAATTAAATTAATTTCAAAAATGTTAATGAAATAAAATATTTTTTAATAAACTTCTGCCGCAAGAATTTATGCAACTTCGAATTTCAGTCAAAAACGAAAATTTTCAGATTTTGGTTGTATAAATCTAGAAGCGCATTCAACTTGCGGCAACTATACATGCATTTTTTATAAGTGCTAGTATATGTCTTTCAAAAGACACCTCTTTTGCCTTAGCAACTTAAAAGCGCAAGCTATGGTTAAGCCTTAAAAATGACCTCCCCAAAAAATTGAAAATGTGTGCTTTGTGACCTTCAGTGACCTTGCGTTCATAACCTGCCACAGATTTCTCATATATTTCATGAAGTTCTATCCTCTAACATTATAGATATGAAATAAATATCATGGCAAGTTGTCCCCGCAAAGAGTTTTTGACCACAGCATTTTCTATGTCTGAGAAAAACGCCCATTTTTGCGTGCTGTACGGTCTTTTTCACAGGCCCGTAGCAAGGAGGTGCCAGGTGGGGCTGAGTCCCACCTAGCAGCATCATTTGCCCCTACCCCTCCCCAGAAGATTTCACATAAAAAAAATTTTTATGCAAATGCTTTGAAAAAGTTTTGTATATAAGTTAAGGTTATCAAAGTTTTATATATTAATAAGTTTTTCTTTGTGATACTCTATTATTGTCATTTTTGTTTTGTGTGTTCTCATCTTCCAAATATGATATTTGACAACTTTAAATCCATCCTGTTTAAGCCAAGGAACTTTTACTTCTTGGAAGCCGTTAGGACTTTGTGATGTCAGAGTGTCGGCTCTCAGCCCTCTCCGCCCCCCACCGACAGTGGAAGAGATAAGAAGAGAAGGATATTGACCTCCGTCGAGGGAGGACGTGTTTTCCTTGTGGTGGCGATACCACCGAGTTAGAAGCAGCGTGGTGCTGGCTTCCAAATTTATTTTAAATGTATTCTTCATGTTATTCGTATGCAAATTTTTAATCCAGAGAAGTATCATCATTATATATGTATATATATCTTAATAAAGGAAATCTGTATTAAACCAAGAAGTACAAGGTGTATATTCGAGGAGGTGGAGGAACATCACACGCTCTCTTTCGAGAACCAGAGAGCTTTAGAAAAGGTAGGAGCTCTTTGACTATTTCAGTGAATTGATATTGATGATTATAAGCAGCAGTTTTATGAAGAATTGTATTAAAATTAAGTATACTGATATAGAATTTTGATTGAAAAAAAAAATTAAGATGTTCAATATAAAGGGACTGAGAAAAGAAGACTTGGTTGTTGTAGCTAAAGAGTTAGGTCTAACGGTTGAGAGTGACCATCGAATTATCGATTTGAAAAAGTTAATCGAAGAAAGTCCACAGTATACGTCGGATTTTGATTTTGTAAAAGAATTTTTAATTTCCACAGTAGAGGAACGGAAAGAGCGCGAGAAAAAGGAAAGTGAACGGTTAGCATCAGAGCAGAGAGATGATAAAAGGGAGCAAGAAGAACGGGATAAATTAAAAGAGCAACATGAGGCAGCATTGGAATTGGAAAAAGTCAGGTTAGAACTCGCGAAGGCACAGTTAGAGATCGCGAAAATTCAGGCGGATAATAAAACGTAAATATGATTTCAGAGGAGCAAAATTTAAGTGTCATTCCACTGGAGTCACTGATAAAGAGTATTAAGACTTTAACCTTGCCAGTGCCCATTAATCCCGAAACATGGAACCTATTTTTCAAATCATTAGAGAGAGCATTCGAAATAAAAAAGGTCGAGAATAATTTGAAGGTAGAAATTTTATTAAATTTATTAGGTGAACGAGCTGCACATTTATTAGTGTATATTAATGCGGAGGAGATGAAGGATTATCAAAAGGTCAAGTTGTTAATATTAAAAGAGTTTCAGCCGACCCCAGAGGCTTGTTTAGAGAAGTTTTTATCCGCAAGGAGAAACAAAAATGAAAACCACATGCAGTTTGCCAGTAGGTTGAGGGCAAATTGGGACTTCTATTGCGAACTGAGGAAGGTAACCGATCTAGAAACTTTAAAAGATTTGATAGTTAGTGATAGATTATTAGATGCAATAGACCCTGACACGAGAAGTTACATTCTTCTCAAACAAAAGGATGACTGGTTAAAACCCAAACAAATAGGAGAATTGTGCGACAGCTATTTTACATCTAAGGGGAAAAGTTTTTCGGAAATTTATAGGTCAACTAGATATGGTAATACCAATAACCCAGGTGTAGACCCTCATTCAAATTTAAAATATGTCCCACCCCCTATGAGGAATAGTTACAATAATAAAAATAACAATCCAGCTAAAACGTGTAAATTATGCAAACAAACATCCAACCATTTGCGATTTTGCCCAAATAATAAAGTTAAACAAAATGTGCCTGAAGTTTCGCTAACCGCAATAAGTCAGAAAGGAAAAAGTAAGGAAGACGATAAATTAATTGCCAGAGTGAAAGCCAAATATTTCGATAGCGAAACGGTTCAGAAATTACAAACGCTAGAGTATGCAGACATTCAAATCGAGGGGAAAAGAGTCAAAACATTGATTGACTCCGCTGCAGAAATGCCCGTTATAAGACGCGATCAAATTTCGGAAACTTTTGATATGGATGAATATTCTAAAGTAAAGCTTGTGTCCGCATTCGGCGAGGAAATTACAGCAGAAGTGCGAACATTACCCATTGCGTTAAAATCGCAAGACCCAAACTATTCGTATAACAAGGTAAACATTCTATTCGCCGTCACTGATGAGCTGACAGTCCCCTGCATCATTACGCCACAAATTTACCAGCTACTTCAAAGCGCGTGTTTGCCTGTGTTAGGAATTTTCGAGTGGAAGAGTTCGTCCGAGAATTTATTAGGAGGGAATGTAGGTCAAAGCCAGCCAGAGAATGTACAGCTGGCCCCTCGCGAACAAGCTAGAGAAGATGTGTCTAAATACGAGCAGACCCGATGTCAAACAGCAGTTATCAACAAATCCGAAGAAGTTTCTGGCGAAATTAATGAGCAGCTATCAGATGCTACTCTTTTCAAAAAACAACAAGAGGAGTGTGAAACTTCGAGAGAGGTCTGGGGATTTGCGAGGCAGAATAAAAATGATTATTTTTTTATAGATGGATTAATTTATCACAGGGATAAAATTTTGGGAGAGAAAGTAATCCAGTTAGTCGTACCGAAAGTTAGGAGGGAACAAGTTTTGAAGTTAGGGCACGAATCTGTTTTCGCCAACCATTTGGGAATGCGAAAAACGAAAGAAAGAATTCGGTATTCATTCTTTTGGCCGAGTATGTCAAGGGATATAGAGGAGTATTGTAAATCTTGTAAGGAATGTCAATTAAGGAGTAGAGAAAGAGAAAGAGATAAAATCCCTATAACACCAGTACCTAGACCTCCGTTCCCTTTCGATCAGGTTAATATCGATATTATAGGACCGATTGAACCCCCGTCGGCGAGGAAACATAGATATGTCCTCTGCTTGGTCGACCAACATTCAAGGTGGCCGGAGGCAATTCCCCTTCGCGCTATTACTGCTAAAGCGACGTGCGATGCGTTGTTAGAAATATTCATGAGGACAGGGATACCCCGAATTATAGCTAGTGACCAAGGGACGAATTTCGTATCAAAGTTGACCCAGGAATTTCATGACAGGTTAGGTGCACACCCTAGATTTGCGACCCCAGGACACCCGGAAAGCAGCGGTTTAGTGGAGAGGTACAATCAAGTTTTTAAAAACATGCTACACCACATTATTCGGAGAGATCCAAAAAATTGGGACAAACATATACCCTTCTTGTTATTTGCCTATCGAGAAATACCAAATTGTACCACGGGAGTGTCACCGTTTAAGTTAATGTATGGGAGAGAAGTAAGGGGGCCGTTGACAGTGTTAAAATCGTCGTGGGCAGGTGAAATCCCCCTTCCCATAAACATTGGGAAAAGCGCCGTGGAGTATTTGCAGGAATTAAAAACCAATTTAGAAACAGCCGCCGAGCAGGCTTCGTTGATATCAGAAGTAAAGCAAGGCGCGTACGCAAAGTATGCTAATACACTGCTGGCCACCCAAATTGCAACACCAAGAAAAACAAGAGATATCACAACAAAATTTATTGTGTAGATAACATGTTGACCAAGTAACAAATGATTAAATTTACAGCATTCTATGAAGCGTGGTTCTTGCCAAAATCAGTACCCAGAGTAGCCGCCGTTGTTGGAGATCACAGCTGCCACACGCCTCGGCATTGATTCAAAGAGACTTTGAATGTGTTCTTGGGGTACAGCAGACCAAGCAGCTTCCACACGTTGCCAAAGTTGATCTGGTGTGACAGCTGGGGATGAACTCTGGGTCAGTCGTTGAGCAACCATGGACCACATGTTTTCTATCGGCGAAAGATCCGGAGAGCGCGCCGGCCAGGGAAGCAATTCAATCTGGTGATTGACGAAGAACCCTTGGACAATGCGTGCCACGTGTGGCCGTGCATTATCCTGCTGAAATATGGCTGTTGGCAAGCCCTGAAGGTAAGAAAGGACAACTGGCTCCAACACCTCGGAGATGTAGCGCTGGCTGGTTAAAGTACCGGCAATGCGTACTAGAGGAGTGCGAGAGAGATATCCGATACCGCCCCATACCATAATACCCGGTGCAGGACCAGTGTGACGGTGCATAATGCCGCTGTTCAGCATCCTCTCTCCACGGTGTCTCCAGACTCGAATCCGACCGTCGTGGTGTTGCATACAGAAGCGTGACTCGTCAGTAAAGAGAATTTCATTCCATTCTGTCGTCCACATCCTTCTTTCATCGCACCATTGGCGGCGGAGACGTCTGTGGTTCCGCGTCAGAGGTAGACAAAGCAACGGACGTCTTGCGGACAGACCATTCTGCTGTAAACGACGTCGAATGGTACGCGCAGACACTGGATGATGCGTTACAGACTGAATCTGCTGTGATATGGTTCGTGATGTGACTGAGCGGTCCGTCACTGCCATGCGTACAATCTGCCTGTCATCACGTGACGTGGTGCACTGAGGTCGATGCGGTCGATCACGTCTGTCCGTCGTACCCTCCTGCACCCAACGATCACATATCCGCATCACAGTTGTTTGGTTTCGTCCAATACGACGACCGATTTCCCTGAAAGATAACCCACAATCTCGGTATGCCACTATCCTTCCTCTGTCAAACTCGGATACTTGATCAAAAGATGATCGTTGTTTCCTACGAGGCATAATTTATCGTTTTTTTGAAAAAAAAGCAAGAAAAACACAATTGCTGTACTTGAAACCGTCGAAATCTCCAAGCCTTAAATAGCGCTTTGAGGTGGCGCCACAGGCGCGCTTGATGTGCGTCTGCGCTGAAATTCTAATCATTTGCATATCTCACCTCAGCTAATGCATGTTGTAAATTTCATATTATTTGCATGCTTCCTTCAGGGTGTTGCATTTACGATGGCCAGCAGTGTAGAAGAGCAGTATACAAAGAATTTCGTCCGGGAGACCAGGTTTATTTATTGATCCCCGATTCCACAAATAAATTATACGCTAGGTGGACAGGGCCAGCAGAGATAGTGTCTCGTGTTAACGCAGATTCGTACAAAGTTAAATTGCCCGACGATACTGTGAGACATGTCCATGTAAATAAAATCAGAAAATTTTACAATAGAGTACAGGCAGTAGGTGTCATTTTCGAGAAAGAAGAAGAGTTAGGGGAGGTTCACCCCATTCCTAACCAGAATAATAGTTCCGAAAAGAGCAATTGGAGCGAAGTTGATCTCGATCATTTAGACGATGAGAAAAGGAAAGAAATCTACAAACTACTGCAAAAGTATGAACCTCTATTTTCAAATAAGGTTCAAATCGCTAGAGTAGATGAGCATAAAATCCGCATAAATAATAGTGAGAGGAGGAAACCCCACCTCTATTGAATACCAGAAGCATTGAAACCTCGAGTTGATAGCCAGATAGCAGAACTATTGCAACTTGGACTAATCGAAGAAAGTGATGCGGAAATCGCGCACCCAGTGGTATGCGTGATGAAGAAGGATGGTACATTAAGACTTTGCGTGGATTTCAGAGCTCTTAATGCAGTTACCAAACCCGACGACTTCCCCATGGAGAATGCCACTGACTTAATGTTCGCTATTGGCAAAGCAAAAGTTATTTCCACGATCGATTTATTAAAGGGATACTGGGCTATCCCGCTCGAAAGGGAGAGTCAAGATTTAGCATCATTTAAAACGCATAGATCCCAATATCGCTTCAAAGTTATGCCGTTTGGGTTGCGCAATGCAGCCGCGACATTCCAGAGGGTAATGAATAAGGCCCTCGCAGACTGCAAAGACTTTGCCCGAGCTTATATCGATGACATCGCCGTATTTTCTGAAAACTGGGACCATCATATTGAGCACTTAAACACGGTGTTTACAAAGCTACAAGAACTGCAATTTTCGGTTAATCTGAGAAAATGCACCTTTGGTAAGCCACAAATAAAATATCTGGGTCATATTGTCGGATCTGGCAAACACCATACAGACCCCGAAAAAGTGGAAGCCATCCGAAGGTTGGCTCGCCCGCAAAATAAGAAAGAACTGAAAAGCCTGTTGGGCTTATGCAATTATTACCGTGATTATATCCCACACTATTCCGAAATTGTGTACCCGCTGACAGAATTAACAAAGAAGAAAAGTCCTGAAACACTAAACTGGACGGAGGAGCACGAACAGGCGTTTGGCAGTGTCAACAAGGGCCTTGCCGAAGCCCCTTGCCTTAACACTCCAGTGCTAGGGCAGCTCCAGTGCTAGGGCAACCATTTGTGATAGAATGTGATGCGTCGTCCATAGGCATCGGTGCCTGCCTGTCACAGTGGAAAGATTGTGTCCTCTACCCAATTAGTTATGCGAGTCAAAAGCTGACTAAAGCCCAAGAAGCTTGGCCGACCATAGAAAGAGAGTCCTTTGCCGTCATCTGAAGCCTGAAAAAGTTTGAGACGTGGATCTTCGGTTCAATCGTAGAACTCATCACTGATCACAACCCACTGACATTCATTACAATGAACGCTCCCCAGTCATCGAAGTTGCAGAGGTGGGCACTAGCTCTGCAGAAATATGATGTGAGTATTTCCCATTGCCCAGGGGCAAAGCTAACGAACGCTGACGCTTTGTCTAGATTGCACACTCTGGACTCAGCTCAAGAATAATAAACTCAACAACAATCTCGGTGACTTTGGTTGTGGTTGAACTCAAAAAAAAAAAAAAAGGACTGTTACTTCTTTATTCGGACATGTGCTATTGTGGTATACACTGTTTAATTATGTGCTTTTGTATTTTTTTTTCAGTTAAGTATCAATTGTAGCTACAAGTGTGCCTCCACTCGATTAATAAGTCATATTGGATCTAGGTAAGTGAACACCTAGCTCAAATCTTGCATGGGGGGGGTGATGTCAGAGTGTCGCCTCTCAGCCCTCTCCGCCCCCCACCGACAGGGGAAGAGATAAGAAGAGAAGGATATTGACCTCCGTCGAGGGAGGACGTGTTTTCTTTGTGGTAGCGATACTACCGAGTTAGAAGCAGCGTGGTGCTGGCTTCCAAATTTATTTTAAATGTATTCTTTATGTTATTCGTATGCAAATTTTTAATCCAGAGAAGTATCATCATTATATATGTATATATATCTTAATAAAGGAAATCTGTATTAAACCAAGAAGTACAAGGAGTATATTCGAGGAGGTGGAGGAACATCACAGACTTTTCAGAATTTATTTAATTATAAACTTATGCAATTATTTAATGAAGAGAAATATAGATAAAAATGTTATCATTCAAAAAAATATATATGATACCACCCCTTTGACAACTTTAAATCCATTCTGTTTAAGCCAAGGAACTTTTACTTCTTGGAAGCCGTTAGGACTTCAAAAAAATATATATGATACCACCCCCACTTGAGTTAGGGTTCCCCCCCCCCCCTGAAAAAAAGAGGGTGTCCCCCTGAATAGAAAATCTGGCTAAGGATCTGCTTTTGTAGTGGGCCATAAAAAATGAACAACTCTACTTTGAGACAAAATATTCTGGATTTGCTACATTAATAAGATAAATAACAACTGGGAATTTTTTGGTAAAAATCTGAGATGGCCTGAATCATAGGTGTGTTACTTTCTCAGATTCGTGCTCTTAATTTATATTGGAATTATTTCGCATATGCAGAACATAAATAAAGGTCTTTAAAAACGTTTATTATCTAACAAAGATTAATATAGATATTTCATTTAACAAATTTACTAAACAAGTCCTTTAAATGAAACATGGAAGACTATTTAATTTTTATTTTTCTCGTACTCTTGAGATAATTTAAATGAAAGCTTTATTACCCTACACTCAAGTACATTACACTCTCTCTTTTTTAACTGTCATATTTTTTTGCATTACAACTTCAAAAATGATCGAGTGAAAGCCAAATTTCCTATTTTTCTTTCCTAACTAACTATATTCCCTTTTATGAAAAAATGCACAGTTCGAAAAAAAATATAAGAAATAATAATAATTTTATGGAACACTTTGCACATTTTATGAAGGACAGTGTCTTATATAAGGTTCAGGTAAATGGAATATATCTGACATTGGATAATTTATTGAAAATATGTACACGGGGTCTTATCGCATGAGCAAATCAGGGCTGTGTCCAAGGCCTCATCTTGAAAGAGGCCCAATTACATATGTTATTTTTCGTTCATTTCTATCAAAGCTTTATAAAGAAATTTTTCAGATAAAGAAGTATAGTAAAAAGATAATCACTCATTTTACTATTTTTAGTAGACTTATCTAAGGCCTTTGATACTGTGTGGAAGGACAAGCTTGTCATAAAATTACACGATTCCTTCCGTATTAGGGTTTCTGCCCTGGTTTGGATTGCTGACTTTCTTCACCACAGATCCATTAAATTCAA
This sequence comes from Cheiracanthium punctorium, assembly GCA_038373885.1. NCBI lineage: Eukaryota > Metazoa > Arthropoda > Arachnida > Araneae > Cheiracanthiidae > Cheiracanthium > Cheiracanthium punctorium. Next base: position 2,785 of record JAWZYV010000932.1, on the reverse strand, counting down.
CAAGACTTTTTCGGATCCTTTTAGACTGGGACAGGGCGTTCCTCAAGGATCAGTCGTAAGCCCTACCTTATTCTCCCTATTTTTGGCCGGAATCGAGAAGAAGAGATCAGAACTTGTCGATATTGCAATCTTCGCTGACGATATTGTAATTTGGAAGTCAGGCACTGACGTGACTAACATTGAAACACTCCTCAATTCCACTTTGACTGCACTTTCTGATTTTGCAACAGAAGATAAATTGACTTTCAGCCCAGTTAAATCAATTGTGACTTTTTTTACCACTAATAAACATCTATACAACTACAAACCAAAGCTGTAGTTTGATACCCAGCCTCTCACCTATGAAAAACATCCCAAGTATCTAGGATTCATTCTGGATCCTGAATTCAACAGCAACAAGCATATTGACCACCTGGTTTCAAAGGCTCGTAAGCGCCTTAACATTCTTAAATATCCAGCTGGCATGGATTGGGGAGCTGATGCATTCACTCTTAGAACCACATATATTTCGCTTATAAGACCTATTCTGGAATATGGCTACCCTATTTACTCCTGCGCGTCTGAAACCAATCTCCAGAAATTAGAACGTGTACAACTGAGTGCCGCTCGAATCATTCTCGGACTTAAAAATAGCTGCCCTTCTGGTATAGCCCTATTTGAAGCCAACTTAGAAACACTGCATCTTAGAAGAAGAGCTAACTTGGTAAAATGCTTTAACAAAATTTACAGCTATGGCTCCCAACATCGTACTTCCTTGTATCTGCACACCTGGCATAATAATCAAAGACTAAAGAAATTTAGTTTGGCCCTTTTAGTTTGGCGGAAACTCAAAACCTGATGTCTCGTGAGGTTGAACCTCAATCTTTGAGATCTTTTATTGATCCCTCAGAGGGAATGTCAAAAGTTTTCTTCCACTTTGATCTGATTTTCACTGCAAACAAGCAAACTTACCTTGACGTCCATCTTCGGCAGCTGGCCCTGGAAATCATCAGTCGCATTCCTAAAGATGCAGTGTAGGTCTATACTGATGGTAGCCGTACAGATAACCGTACTGGCAGCGGTATTTATATTAGAACTCCTCATCTTGAGACTTCTTTAAAACAACGAAACCCTGATACTTGTTCTGTCTTCAGGAGCGAATTAATTGCAATAAATGTTGGACTTGACGCTATCTTAACTATTGATTATGACTTTGGTGAACTTTGGATCTTATCGGACAGCCACAGTGCACTTCAACATCCTAGTGATTGGTCCTCTGCAGACGATGAAACCAGTATATCTATCCTGCTCAAACTAAAGAAACTTTCTCAGAGCCACGACATCCATCTCCAATGGATCCCATCACATGTAAACATTAGTGGAAATGAGGTTGCAGATAGATTGGCCAAAGAAGGCAGTGAGGACGAAACGACCACTGGTGTTTCGCTTACTTACCAAGAACTGTATTCAAATGAAAAATCTAAATTAAATTCAATTTGGCGTATTCCACCTGCGCACCAATGATACACCGGAACATCCCCTGGCTCTCTTCTGGAATTTAAATGTGATCGTGGCTCCCAGACTGCACTTGCTAGACTTAAAAGTGGTCACCTTAAGTGTCTTTCGTATGAAAATGGCAAGAAAATCCACCCCACTTGCAAGAAATGCTGTGATCATCCACCTCTCCAGAGCACATACTGAGTTGCGTCGGACTTACTAAGGAGGACTTAACATCTGCCCCCCCTTTTAGTTATTGATTTTCTGTCGGTCAACAATCTATTGGAGTTGATCTGACTTATGTCAGATCTTCTAAAGAGGATAAGCAACAACAACAACAACACTATTTTTAAAGCACAAGCGTCACTCTCACTACCTGCTGATTATGAGAGGGGACAAAAAACAAAATATCTCTTTTCCAATCTTCATCAGACAAAAATCTGGCTCTGGGTGAGTGTACATGTAAGCCACCGAGAAAAGAACTTAGGTTTCCTAGAACGTTGCGTAGATTCCCGAGTATTTAGAGGGAAAGAGGTGGGGGAGACCAGTTGGTCAGATTCACCGGACATGTGCTCCCGTGAACTGGATTTTCCTCGAAAAACATGTCTACCCCCATCTTTGAGGAAGTTTCCAATCACCCTCTTTCTGTATCGACGGGGGGCGAGGGACCGGTTGAAAATTGCATCGTTGTATCCAGTCTTCCGAAAAATCTTCACGAGAGACGATCAATTAGCGCTTCTCTTCCCTCCCGTGGATTTTCCCAGAAAACAGCCCGGCTGTAATCAGCCAGATGTGCATGCTGGCTCTTGGACGCTCTTTTGTGCAAAGAAATACCTGTACTTCAAAAATCCAACAGAATATCGAACTCTAGAAAGATAAGTGTATTTTCTGAGACAGACTTCACTTGCTCGGTTATACCTCACACAGCATTCCGCCAAATGCGCCAAACTGTCAAATACCGTTTCCCCACCTCCCAATGCAATTCTCCGACCCTTCGCAGAAAGCTGCTTCGACAAAAAAAAAACCTTTATAGATGGTCCCTCATGCTGGAGGAGGAAGGGGGGCAAGGAAGGGAAGTGAGGGTCAATTCTGGGGTCAAGGTGACGGTTGACCAGAAGCACTGGAAAAAAGACTCATTGTCTGCTTTGTACGTGTTTCGCTTTCCCAAGAAAATATCCCATTTCCTTTACTTCTCGTTTTGGAGATTCCAATTTGTTTCAAAATGAGATTCCGTTTGCTACAAATAGAGCTTTGCGTCGAAGTCAAATAAATATTAGTTTATCAAACATTCATAAGACTTTATTTTAAA
>JAWZYV010000931.1:0-19868 GCA_038373885.1 Cheiracanthium punctorium | reverse complement strand
AAATAGATGGTTTAGAAGACGATGATATCGCATTTCGCTTCAAAACTTTGTTAATAAAAAGAATATTAGTGTTCTAAAATTATTACGTTATTGCAAACACGTATAAATAATACATCATTGAGTTGATTTTGAGTTTTCTGAGTTTAAAATAGTACAAATATTCATTAAAAACCTCCCACACTTTTTTAAACTACGATCTTTTAAATTATTTTTAGTATTTAATTATTATTAACATTTTAACTAAAATCTCACAAAGAAGATAAAATTCATTTATAAAAAGCTATTATTTGTTAATGACTCATATTCTTGCTTCTTTTGCAACAGCTCTATTTCTACTAGAAAGTGTCGAATAATCCCTTAGGTCCGAACGAGCTGAAACCGAAACTAATCATCACCATAAGATCGTGCACGTGGAGTATCCAATACCGCCAAGTGACGTCACGTGCAAAATGTCCATTGATTTGTTTACTGCTATAAAATGTTTTTTTTTTTTTTTTTTTTTTTTTTTCAAGGACTTATTTTAGGATGCAATATGACCAAAAAAAAAAAAAAAAGAAAAAAGAAAAATTGCTAGGCGATTAATAACTAAACATTCCACATCCAGTCTCCTTCCTCTGACGGGCTATTATTGTTGCGAGATCCGCTTTTCCCCCCGCTATTTACCCGTCATTTCCCACTGTTTTTCCGTCGCCGACGTCTTGTACAAAAGCCTGTTTTTCCACCTCCCCGCAGCTCTCGCTCTCTCGGGGAGAGTTTTTCCTCCTCCTATCCGCACTCAAAAAAGGAAGAAATTCCCCGCATAAAGGGGAAGGGGAAGGAGAGCGTGCCGGTCACGTGACCGCTCCCAAAGCGTGGAACGGAAGCAAACCTCCCGGAGGCTCTGGCCAAGTTCGGTTTTTCGGGGTGGAAACAATTGCATTTCAATCCCCCATATTGTGCAACTCATACGCAACAATTTGATGACAGGGGCGTCACGTGGTCCCGTTTTTTTTTCGGGGGAGGGGGACGGAAGAGAAAAAGGGGAGGGCTGGATACTGTATATGTGTGTGTATATATATATATATATATGTATATTGTCGGTATAGGTAAGCCGCAAGAGCACCCACTCCAAAATCGCTTTTGACGGGATTAGGGTATGTCACCGTTTTTCGTGGATAAGTGAAGGGTTTGTTAGAGAGAGAGAGTGGGTATTTAAGGTTAATGGAGACGTATAGCATATTTAAGTTGATACGCTACCGGTGAGAGAATTAGCCGCGATTGTGGGGAGGAGGGAAATAGAATTTTCGTATAATCAGTACTTTGGACGAGGTGATTAGAAAAAAAAAAAAAAAGGTAGAAAATCTGAAACACTTTCAGATTTTAAATACGCACTATAGTGCTACACATTAAAAGAGTATCATAATTCATGCGTCGTCCCTATTTTTCTACCATTAAGTTAGAAAGTGTATCATTATTCATGAATGTGCCGTATTTTGCTGCCTTGTTTTGTAAAACCCATCTTTGGAATCGAAATCTATCTTAAAATCGCCTACTCAAACTATTTTACAATCTTCGCCAAGTATATTACAACTATACTTCACCATTATAAACACTGTTTGGAATGGACATCCTAATCCATGAGTGTGTCGTGTCGTGTTTGTCTATCTCGGGTTGATTCCCACTTTAACGCTCCGACTCTCGCCAAGGTGGCAATCATTAAACATATGCAGTTACCATGATGATTTTTTATATTTATGTGGCAATCGTCATTTAGAATTAAAATAGCTATTTGGAACAACATGTAAATACAGCATTCCGTTTCATTTTTATTTATTTTGGGATACCTATGAATGTAGTTTTAATAATTAAGCATCTTCAAATTCCTTAACGGGTGCGTTTATCGCTCATTGGTTCACTTTAGTTTAATCTAATTCTTTTGGGAGCATTGAAACTTGTGCATAACTCCTCGAGACCCGTGACTGCAAAGTGCGGGGATTTTTTAGGTTGGCGAAAGTAGGGGCGTTAAAGTAGGAATCAACTCTTTCTTCCATAAAACGCATCTTTGGAATCCAAATCTATCTTAAAATCACCTACTGAAACTGTTTTACAATCTTCACCAAGCATATTCCAACTTTATCGCGTAGACATTTTAAATTCTGTTTGGAATGGGCATCCTAATCCATAAGTGTACCGTGTTTTCCTTCCTTATTCCATAAAACACTTCTCCGGAATAGAAATCTATATTGAAATCGCCTACCAAATATTTTTAACAATTTGCGTCAGGCATAGTCAAACTATACTTCACCTTTATAAATACCATTTGGAAAGTATCATAATCTATGAATGTACCGTATTTGTCTTCTCTGTTCTTTAAAACACTTCATCGGAATTAAAATCGACTACTAAAACTATTTTACAATATTCACCCCGCGTTTTTTAACTGTATTCGAAATATACAGTCAACTCCGGTTATAATGAACCCGGATATAGTCAACTTTGGGCTATAGTGAATGCAAATCGTTAGTCCCGATTCACTGACATTAGAAATGTGCATAGCATTATTTCGGTTTTAGTGAACATGACTTCGGTTATGGTGAACCTAAAAACTGAACTCCGAAAATTCTGGAACTGGCGGAGATGAAGTTTTTCGACGTCTAGATTTTAAAAGGTTGTCTGTATTGCATTCGATGAATACCTAAAGAGATTATCAAGCATCTGTTCCGAAATACAGGGGAATTGTCAATGACTAGGCTAACATGGCGAAAGGGAAACGGTAACAATAGGGCTGTAGCATGTTTACTAACACTACGGCACGTAGAGCAAGCCTATTGGTTACGCGCCAGTTTTGCCAGCAGCATCCTGTAGAACAAGCCTGCCTATTGGTCAGTCTTCCTTGTTTTGCCTACCAGTGACGTCAGAAGCTACAGCCCTATAGCGCACTAGAAAAAGGGCTTTTAGACTCTTGACCGTTGTGAAACCAGGAATTTATTCATTGCAGTGATGCATACTTATCTTTAGCTCTTGGATTCCTTTGCAAAATAGCCCAAGTCTTGTGGTGTATGCCTCCCCGTACTCCTTTTGTCCGATATCCCCAGTGCTTAAGTGCATGAGCAACACTTTTTGAATTTTACTTTTCACCTTTTAGTCTTAACAATTTATCTTTTACTAAATTTTTGTGACACCTTTTACCTGAATGCATCGTTATATGGTTTTAACTCATTGTCTGGCGCAGTATGTCCTTTTTGGACCTTGTGCCACTAAACCACCAACCAACCAACCAACTAGTGCTTAAGCTCACCTTTCCACCCTGCATCAAAGGCCGTGACACCCACACTTCTACAATGAGGAAGGTGCCAATGACAGTTTTTAAAAGACACATGCAAGTTTTTTCATTCTCATTCTTGACCAAAAAGGAAAGACCACAAGCGCAAATAATTTTATTTATGATTTTAGCTTAACAAAACATACTTTTAAAAATAATTTCATTCCAATATTAGCTTATTTTGTAAAACGTTCAATATTCACGTGTTTATTGACGCGTTTGTTTGCATTTTTGTGGACATTTAACAGTCCCTTTAATTTTTTCAAACCCTAATATATTTTTTAAAAATTGTAGACATACGCGGTTTTTTCTCCATGGTTCAGCTTTAACTGTGGAATATTAGTATGTAAAAAAGAAAAAACACATTTTTGGGGCCAATTTTGATGATTTGGGTTGTCCACAAGGAAATTTTATTTTAAACTTCTTTTTCTTTCAGGAGGGTTCGAGAGTAATTCTATTTTAATTCATATTACAAAACTTTTTTTAAATAAATAATTTTTTGCGCAAATTCTTAAACTGGTAGTTCATCTAAACGTTCTCTAAAAAAACACATTTTTTTTTTTTTTGGGGGGGGGCAAATTTTCATGATTTGGGTGTCCACCGTCCCCTTAAAGTGGACTTTGTAGGCGTTCGTCCATTTTAAAACAAAACTGATATTCGTTGCTAATGTTATTAAAAGAAAAAAAAACTGTCTGTTGTTTAGACACATCCGGCTGTGTCAAAAAAGGGCTTTAGCTCTGCAGCATGCGACGCGTTGTTCGATCCGCCTCCTTTTTTTGCTGGTAGTTAACTCGAAAGATGGCAGCGGGTGTACTTTTTTCTTGCTAGACGTTGTTCTACATAGATGTGAAAATGGTTGCGTGTTAAAGGGTTAACTTGAGTGTTTCTCTCCGCTTCCATATTTCCTCAGGTGCGACAGTAGTCGGTTCCCTTTCTATATTCATCGTTACTTCCCGACAATGGGCCTTTGAACACTTCCCCCCAGCGTATGTGCAAACGCTAAGTCACAGCGAAAGGGGGAGGGGGAGTGATCGACCTTTCTTATTTAATCTACGTACACGGTGAGTTCGAAAAAAGAAAATCATATGATTTTGTTATACTATTAACCCTTTGAGGCGCAACCCTTTTCCCAATGGTGAAAAAAGGGCTGCCGTTGCCATCGCTCGACTTAACTACCAGCAAGATGGCGGACGATCGAAACGCTCATCGCGTGCCACAGATCTAGCGTTTTTCCATTTTTCAGCAGATGTCAGTGCTGTTAAAAATAATCTTTTTACGGGAAATCACGTTCTAGAAAGTAAAGGATTCTCGTGGAGCTACGTCACCCGCAACTATTTTTTATAGAAATCAAATCTATTCTTCGTGACTAGCAACAGTCAAAACGGCAGAGTTGGGTGTTCTCTGAGCGGGAACACTGCACGTTAAAGGGTTAATAAAAGTAAACTCATTATGTCGGGGGACTTGAAATTTTTTTGGATGTCTTTTCCCAAGGTGCATTGCACACTTGTACTGTGCTATAAACCTGCGTCAGTGGCGAAACTTTCAGAAAAATCTGAAGGATCAGATATTTATCAAAATGTGTCACTATTCGAAAACTTTGGCTGCGCAATTCCGCATTCAATTTCTTTTTAGCACTCGGGTGCTATTTCTTTTCAAACAGTGGATTTTTGTCTACGCGGCGCGCCGTGGTCACTTTTCCGTTGGATCCATATTTTCTGCAGAGTGATTGGATATTGCTAACGGAAACATGGACTATCCCTTCAGATGATTTTCAAATACCACGATTCACTTGGGTCGAACAGATAGAAGTGGTTTCCAAAACAGAAACCCATCTGGAGTTATGATTTTTATTTAAGGGGACAGCCTACTTTTAAGAATGGGAAAATGTATAAATTTTAGATCAACTTTCATAATTTTTAAAAAAATAATGAATGCATGCAGAAACATAACTTTTTTTTCAGTTAACTACTATGACATTACTCTATTGATTAAAAATATTATTTTAGTTTATTATCAAGGTGATAATTTTAAAAATATTATTTTACCACACAATATTGGAAAAAAAAATTCAAGGGCACTTTCCCACTGCGCGCAAGATATCTCAATTAGAATTCCTTTGAACCTCATAATTTTTTTCAATTAAACAAGACATTCAAATTAACAATCTGAACTAAAATGGTTTAATTATTTTCATAATTTAAATTTAAAAATTCATTTAATCTGAAAATTTAAATTACCATAAAAATTTTGATAGTTTTACAATCATAACTTTTTTTCTATAAAACACAACCATTTCATTTTAGTTCATTTTGTTCATTATATTAGAATAAATGCCTGAGAAAAATTTCAAGTTGATATCTTAAATAGTTTTTAAAATATCATGCGTGCAAACTCGAAAAACAGTGTTTTGAGAAAACGCCAATTAAAGTTCAAATTGTTGTTTTGGAACATATATTTTAATTTTTAAAAGTTAAAAACATTTTCTAATGAAACATTTACTATTTAAGAATAATTTTACGGAGTACTTAATATGATTAACCCAAAATATGTTTTAATATGGCTTAAGAAACATCAGTCTAAAGAAAAGCTCGACAATTGTAAATATGAAAATATATGTACATACCTTAACAAAAGATACATTTTTAGGATATAAAGGCATTAATATTGGTAAAGTACATGTTTTGAAGTTATTTTAATAATTATATCCATATATATATTTATTTTTACTTTGCAACATAAAAATTTGATTTTATTTCACTTTATGAAATTTCGATTTAAAATTTTCCGCTTTCATGCACAATGCCTTCGTTTTCTTTTATTGCCTCAAACTGAGAACTGATGAGCATTTTTCTGGCTCTTCGAGTTTCTAAATTAAATTCTGTACATTTCTATTCTCCCTCTTTTATGCTTTGAGTGTCAACCTTAGTTGCAGCTTCTACAGCATGCTGCCCAACTTGCGTTTACATTTTCCTTTTTATCTCAACAAATAAATGTCATACAGAAAAATGGTTGGTATCAATCTTTTTAGAATAAAGTAAGCTATTTAATGAGATAAAAATCTCAAAATCGATTTTTTGGGCATTTTAAAAGTAGGCTGTCCCCTTAATGACTAGGGGCCAAGGTACTATTTTTAAGGTACTATTACCCCTAGACTCGCTACGCTCGCTTTTCGTATGAGGCATTCGGCTCCTAATAAGGCTTATTCGTAAAGAAGACATAATTTCAACAGACAAAAACCGAACATTGGATCAGATTGAATGTTAAAGTAATTAAAAAACTTTGTAAAAAACACACATAAGAAGTGTTTTTTACAAAGTTTTTTAATTACTTTATCGCTTAACACCAGTATTTTGAGTGTTTTTTCAGATTGAATGTTACTGAGCTACACATTTGCTTGGTTCTTGCATGTTCATTGGTACATAAAAATTGAAACTTCACACTACAATAGACCCCCTCGCCCTCATAACACGGAAGATATTTTGTTATGGGAATCCGTGTTGTACGGGTCCTGAGCTCTATTCCACCTGGAGTACGGACTCCGATTATAATCGCTGGAAAAATTATTGGCACTCCTCAGAAATACAATGATATTTAGTATTGCCATTCAAAAGTTATATTAATTAGGAGCTAAAGCATAATAAAATCAGAAAATCTGTTTCAGCTGATATTTTTAATAATGTAAAACCTATTGGACACCTTGCTAATTGGCCACCCATGGCGATTTTTCATTATTTGGCGACTTACGTACATGTAAAGTTAATAAAAGCTACGGAACAGATAGGATAGCTTGCCACCCATGGCGACTTTTCATTATTGGGCGATTTACACATGCTCACAACCTAAAATGACTCTTCATTTAAGGTTACCGGAAAATCGTTATCCATATTTTCATTTATATAATCGTTTGCAGATGGGCGTACTTAGCACCCCGAATTATACCATCTCGTCGCGCTAGCCAATATCCAAAGTGTACTATAACTGCTATAACGGCATAGTGAACGCCGCCCAATATTTCTAGTGGTAGCAAATAATCCAACTGGACCGAACCGGCTTTAAAATAATCTGCATTTTAATTATTTTTCATTTTCAAGATATTAGTTATTCTGTTTTGGAAAAACGAATCATCGCTCATTCTAAACTCCAGTTGTCTAAGCGAACTTACTATTTGAAAATTGCCAACTTTGTGTAACACATTTTGAGTTACTTATTTCATATTATTGTAACCTATTTATAGAAAAAAAACAGGTGATGCCTATTCTACAGCTTACGAAATAGTGTAACAATAGATTAAAGCTGTTGTGAACTAATAGTATTTAAATATATGTAAAAAATACATGTGAAGCATATTCTGTGGCTCACGAAATATTATAACAATAGATTAAAGCTGTTGTGAACGAATAGTATTTAAATATATGTAAAATTATGTGGCATACTTTTATGTCACATTTTTGGGACACGTTTTTCATACAATTTTCAATAAAGGGGGTGAGAGATAAAATGACATAGTCATTAATAGATGGAGAAAATCTGCACAGAAAAATGCACAATTCCAACTGAATGAAAATTTCAAAACCTTATTCTCAGGTGTATTCAGCAGACAATAAATTACGATAAATTGCGCCAAGCATTAGAATAATCTCTTCAAAATCGCACAAAACCGTTTAATTTTTCGCGAAATTAAAAAGTCGCTCATTTTAGTCTCAGAAAATTTCTAAATAATATTTTTCTTTTGAGTATAAAACATTTCATTCCTGCTCTGATTTCCCATGCACACGATATTTTAATTTGAAAACAGCCTTACAAATAATCTAGACACACACAAAAAAAAAATCGTTATTCTTTTATTTTTACTTCGAGTCTGAATCATTTAATAAACTTGCCGAATGTGGCAACCTAGATAAGCTTAAACGGCGCTTTTTCCACTGTGGGGCTACAATTACGAAATGGCGGAAAGCAAAAATTAGCCTTTTGCGATACGTTTTTTATCGATATCTCCTAAAATAATTCGAATTTTGAAAAAATCACTTCGAGGTGTGGCGGGAACTGTCATGGAAATTTCCGTACAAAATTTGGCAGGTCTACGATCACCGCGAGACACATTCAAACAAACTAACAGTTTACACATTGTTTTATTAATATAGAAGACAGAAGAAAGATAGTTTTTATTTTGGCGTAAAATGGACGTAATTCTAACTCATGTTAGTAAATTTCACGCGATTCTAGATACTTGGAAACGCTTTGTTGCAAAGGAATGAATGATTTTATGCCCAATCTGGCAACCATTCGGTTTATTTTTTTCAGTTTTTTATTAATAGCTTCTAAAATAATTCGATTTTCGAAATTTAAGTCAGCTTAGCAGGTTCCTCGAAATTTTTCGAATCTGTGGGCACCTTAGTCGAAACTCAAATCCCCACGGTTTAGGAGGAGATACGACAACAAGCTTTTGACAGCGCCAGCGACAGCGACCTTTACTTTTTTTTTAGAATAGAGAGAAATGCTTTACCCGTGCCTACACGAGCCAGATCAAGGGTGTTCAAAGGGTCATTGCGTCTTATGAAGGTAAATAAGACGCTCTATTCGGAACGTTACTGAAGGAGGATGATTGTAAGACTGTGTTTTAGTAGGAGATTTGAACATAGAATTCAATTCCGGTCGAGGATCCGATTTCATAACTGAAATGGGTACTTTAGATTTTCCAATACGCACTCATCCAAATCTTTCACCACTAGCGGCCACACATCAATGGATGCCATTTTCAGCCACAAAATGATGCGAACAGGAGTCTATAGGAGCACTTACAGTTATCCTTTTCCTCTATATGGCAGAATGGATTAAATAGATAAAATAAAAGATCTGAAATTCTTCCAGCCGAGCGCATAAACAAAATCTGGAAGAATTTTAGATTTTTTTTTTTCTCTTTTCTGTTACTTTCATAAGATGCACCGTTTCTTCGTTTACCACAAATGCGTAGTGAAAAATTATCCTGAATTTTTTGAAGTCCCTCTTGCATTTTATTTAATTTTTAATTTGAGTACAAAATCATTTTCTTTCTCCGAACTGCATTAAAATTAAAATAAATTAATTATAAATTAACTCGAAACACCCCCGTTCAGTTATTGAAAACGACTTTTCGAACTCACTCACTTCGACGACAAGAAGCACTTCTGCTAGTATTTTACAAACACGGGCAAATTCATTTTTGTCGTCTGCCATCAACAAACTCGCCAAGTGGTAACGTCTATTTAAGAGCTTGCAGTCGGACGATAATTTCATTTAGAATAGAATTGAATTAGATGTAGTCCCTCTGCTGCTGTTTGGATAAATTCTGATGAAATTATTATTTTCTTTAGGGTAAGCAATTTTAATCCTTAAATATGTTATTAATTGCATGAATATATTTCTATATATCTTTTACATGGTAAAATATTTTATCAACGAAGACTTGCATTTTAAATACCTTTTTCATTGCGTTAAAATTGTTTCCATGTTTGAGAGAATTCATTCGAAATAAAAAATGTAGAAAATAATGCATGTATTTAAGTAAAATTTATTTTGGAAATGCTTTATTCGTTTTATTTTAACGTAGACTCTAGTAAAGAATGCTATAATTAGCATGTATTTTTTCTGAAAATGTCAGAGAGAGAATTTAACTAAATTTAAAATTTTTCTTCTCCGACAGTGGACTTCGATCACCAATTTTAGGATTTTCTTTAACTGAATCTAAAAAGGTTGTACAATAATTAAGTGTATTTGCATCAAAATAAATTTTTATTTTTTCTCGTTGATAACAATACTGTCATAATAATTTCCAATTATAACTCATAAACAAGAAAATATAGAACATGGAACATTCTTGTACACCTAGTCAGTAGTTTTTATGTTCGAATTTAATCGTATTGAGGGTACATATTTTGTTGTTATTTATTGGAGATGGTCATTTTCCTGCTAATAGTATGAAAACGAGTTTATTGTTATTAATGTTGTTGTTAAAAAAAGTCAAACTTCAATGGAATTCATGTCAGGAAAATGGCGTCGCGCGCGATGTGGATATGAACTTGATTTAATTCGAACAGAATTTTATTTTGACCTAAATTAAATTAATTATAAATTAAAAAAGCTTTTGAAAATGGACGTTATCAATTGGTTATTTGGAAAAAAGTTTCAAGATTTTTTAAACTATTATTATTATCATCATCATCTGCATAATAGACTTAGAAAACATAATTGAATGGAATTTTATTTTGTTGTGAATTGAACAAATTCTTAAGAGAATTTTGAAAGAGAAAATTATCCATTTCTATTAAAACAAGGTTTGGGATATTATTACTAGTTGTATAATACTTAAACAAAATAATTGCTGATGGTTTTAAAGAGGTTGCATTGCGTTTACAGCTCAGCTCTTTCAGTTTGGTGTTTTAATTTGACTGGAAGTTAAAGCAAATATACAAAAAATAATTTTTAAAATTATCTACAGTTAATTTTATTAATCATTCTAATCATAAAAAATTAGCCCTTGGATTTACGATCAGTTCAGTAAGCCGGGCTCACATTTTAAGCTTATGGGTATTATCGAAATATTTATAATAATAAAAACGACAATTCATAGTCCATTGTAAATGCACTGTTTACTCCTAAATGTGTTAATACCCGGTTATCATACTTTGTACACTGATTTTATTTATTTTTTGATGTACTTATTTCTTTCTCGATATTTCAGATCAGCGCCCTCTTTCGGCGTGTTGCTGTTTGGAGGATAAATCGGATACGCCTTTTGTGTTCCCCGTTCCCCGTCGCACCCCCACCGGTAGCCCCCAAGACAAGAAAAGGTAATTATTTATATTTTTTTTTTATAAAATGAAGATCTACCGGTGGGCCATCTCGACCAAGGTGAGATTTATATACTCTCATTACTTCGTCAAAAATCTTCTAGGCTGAATTGAATATATTTTTAAATATTATTAAGTGACCGTCAGTAAAATAAAATAACTATAGTGAATTTACGGATAAGTCAAGAGGCCGTGTATCCGCTTATAAAGTGGTATTTTTTCGAAAGTTATCTTTATATATATATATATATATATATATATATATATATATATATATATCCTATTCGTTTAATATATACAGTCGAACCTCGAATTAACGAAATGATTGGGACCCACAAATCCGTTCGTTAAACCGATGCAATTCGTTAAATCGAATATCCATTTTTGTAAAGGGTATGGTATAAAAATATCAATGCAAAATACCCTTAGATATTGATACGAAAAAAAGAATGATTATTGTTGACTACGAGCATAAAAAATATAGTTATACGTTAGGAGATCAACTTTAAAATTTTCTAAATTCTTTAATGTTACTTGTTCTTAAAACTTAATACATAATACATACATACATACTTATTGGCACTTTGGAAAGACATCCTTGATAGTGCTTTGTTTTTGTGGCTTTGTTTTGACTTTCCAAACCTTTTTGTCGATATTAATTTTGTGTACGAAAAATTCAAAGTTTTAGTTTTATGAGCGAATTTTATTTCAGCGATTGTTGTTCGTTCAATCAAAGCTAAAAATTCATTAAATCAGAGAATTTAAGCACCCTTTCTGTCGGGACAGAAAAAAATATTCGTTCAATCGGAGAATTCGTTCAATCAAAGTACGTTAAATCGAGGTTCGACTGTATATATATATCCTCTTTGTGTTAAGTCGATGCTTTAATAACTGTTGATGTTCGACAACTGGCGTACACGTTCTTGAATGCTTTCATTTTGAACGAAAGATTTTAATTCATTTGAATATGCAAATACTGATATTAACCCTTTAACGCGCGGTGTCCTCGCCGTGAGGACACCAAACTCTTGACGTTTTGACTGTTGCCAGTCACGAGGAATAGATTTGATTTCTATAAAAACAGTTGCGGTTGACATAGTTCCACGAGAATCCTTCACTTTTTAGCATGCCATTTGCCATAAAAAAATTGTCACGATTATGTTTCACAGGACTGACATCTGCTAGAAAATGGAAGAACACGAGAACAGCTGGATAGATGGCCCCGTGCTGAAAAAAGGGTAGCCGTTGCCATCGCTCGACTTAACTACCAGCAAGATGGCGGACGATCGAAACGTTCACCGCGTGCCTTTTTTGACGACAGCTGGCTGTGAGGCACAGCCAGCTGTCGTCAAAAAGGGGTCTCTAGATCTGTGGCACGCGATGAACGTTTCAATCGTCCGCTATCTTGCTGGTAGTTAAGTCGAGCGATGGCAACGGCTGCCCTTTTTTTTCAGCATTGGGAAAGGGTTGCGCCTCAAAGGGTTAATACGTAACTAACGCTCCCATTTTATTTTTGTTTGCCGTTGCAAAAAAGACTATTTGAATGTTATTGAAATCGCCCAAGTTGAATTTCTGACTTTCCCTTCAAAATTCATAGCTGAAAATAACTTGTAAGAGATCATTTATCTTTAAAAGTGTCATGGCAGTTTCCGTTTATGGGTGGTGACAGCTTTTTATGACTGAAACAAAGGTCAGCAATAAGGCTTTCATTAGAAAGATGACTTGAAAGTAACGCTTTCGACTAGCCGTTTTTAAGTGTAATGGGTTTTTAAAACACGATTACGAAATTTATCTTTCATCTGAGATGTGGCATTTATGTCGGATCTGAAGAGTTTAGATGTATACACAGTGAGACTTCTCGGGAGCGACCACCCTCCGTTAAGAGAGGGGGTCGCTCGAAGAAGTACAAACATTTGAGAGTCAAGAAAAAAAAATGCTAAAAAAATTGTTCGTTTAGATATTTATGAAATTACAGACTAATATACAATTAATTATACAAACACTTTAAAATTTTAATAAAATATTTAGAAATTTCAGATTGTTTCATTCGCTTTTTGAGAGTACTTCTCTCTCTACTTTTTTTTTTACACCTGAGAAAAAATAATTGATCCTGATATTCTTCTTTCATTTCGAATTTGCCCTAATAAAATCTGTTTCCTTCAAAATTTCTTTTTGGGTTATTTCAGAACCCACAATAACAGCCAAACTTCCTCTCCGAATTTCATTTTTCGTATGACTCGATCACGTCCATGCTTTGTATACCAAGAGTAAAATCCTTCGTTTGTTAAACATGTCTTGATGTATTGGGTAACTTCTCTAACCCAGAATTTGTACGTGACGTGCACGTGTGCTGGCACCTGCTGCCGATTCACAGTACAGCGACTGGTTTGGACTGTGATTTTTGTTTACTTTACTTCCGGGAAAAAAATACTAGAAAACTTTTGGACAGGGCACCGTGACAGGTCGCTTATAGAGGGTTATGGGGTCTCTTCTAGAAGATCTTTTAACATTAAAGATATAGGGTAAAAAATGATTGAATTCAAGAAATGGATCTTTGTTGGAGGATGTCGTTAACCCTTTAACGCGCTGTGTTCCCGCTCTGGGAACACCAAACTCTGACGTTTTGACTGTTACCAGTCACGAAGAACAGATTTGATTTCCATAAAAATAGTTGAGGGTGACAGAGCTCCACGAGAATCCTTTACTTTTCAGCACGTCATTTCCCGTAAAAATGGTCACTGTTATTTTTAGCAGCACAGACATCTGCTGAAAAATGGAAGAATGCGAGAACAGCTGAAGAGATAGCCCAATGCTGAAAAAAGGGCAGCCGTTGCCATCGCTCGACTGAACGACCCGCAAGAGGGCGGACGATCGAAACGTTCATCGCGTGTCACAGATCGAGAGAACCCTTTTTTTGACGACATCTGGCTGTGCCCACAGCCAGCTGCGTCAAAAAGGGTCTCTCGATCTGTGGCACACGATGAACGTTTCGATCGTCCGCCCTCTTGCGGGTCGTTCAGTCGAGCGATGGCAACAGCTGCCCTTTTCCAGCATTGGGAAAGGGTTGCATCTCAAAGGGTTAGCATAAAAGAGATAGGATAAAAAATGATTGCCTTCAAGAAATGGTTGGTGCCGTTAATAGAGGTGGTCGCTCATAGAAGTTTCACTGTATGTATGTATGTATCCTTGCAGTGCACACTGTAGCCAATTGGCTACTCATTCAGTTTTCAGTCATAAAAAAGAAAGCCTTTCCGTCTATTGTCTATCTAAAATGTGCATTAAAAAAATAAGTATAAGACCATTGTGGAATTAATTTTTAGTTTTTGAAAATGTACGGCAATATTATTTTTTGAGAAATCAAGCATAAAATCATGGCGTGTGCATCTAGTTCGCTGAGCTAGTTTTTGCCGGAATTCTTGAATGCTCCTAATTTTTCATTGCTTAGTGAAAACAAATACAAAACTGTTTGGAAATATATATATAATAATACGTATATATATATATATATATATATATATATATATATATATATCAGTGGCGTACCCAAGGGGGGATAGAGGGGTCACAGCCCCCCATCCAAGGAGGAATTTTTTGCCATACAAAATGTAAGTGCTCTTTCACTCCCTTATCACACACGCGCATACATATATGTGAGTTGCAGTAGGCGTAACCCCCCCCCCCCCAATGAAAAATTTCTGGCTACGCTACTTATATATATATATGTATATATATATATAATAAAACTCGGCTGTTCGAGCTTCATAAGGGGGTGAGAGATAAAATGACATAGTCATTAAAATACAAAACAATAAAATATATATTTTATAAAAAAACGTTTATTGTCTCTTGTATTTATTTATATTTATAATGTTCATTACATTCAAATTGAAAAAAAAAGAAGAAATTAATTTGTGAATTAACAACAAAAGGTAAGTTTCAGAGAAAAAAACATATGAGTAAGTGTCTATTTTTTAATGTTTATTCTTTGTTGTACATAGTTTAATTCTACTGTATGCTAAACATTCATCATCTTAGAATAATGCTATTTCCTATTATTATTATTATTAATTTTAATGTTATTTATTTTTTAATATTTACAGCTGAATTTATAGTGTCAGTTTAGTCATTTACTCAATTTAGTTTAGTCATTTACTCAATTTATTTATGAAAGTCCGTTCTCTACATTGCAACGACATGTTTGGATTTGTTATATTTGTATTGTTTGTAAGTACAGTTAAAATCTCGATAAGTCGTCACTTACGGGGCAGAAAAAGTTTGACGACTTAACCAGAGTGTCATCTAACAGCGTTTAATGTGCTTTGCAGTAAAAAAGCCCGTAAATTTAAAAAGCGTGATTGCCTTACTACCGAAATACATTTAAAAATAGAGTGCTCATAAAATGCATTGATAAAAAATTGGCTATTTACTTCTTGAGATCAGTTTGAATGATGCTGATGTAATTACAAAAACTTATGATCTAATGAATAGAATGATGTCTGAAACACCATTTTATCGAATGTAAATAAAATATATTTCTATCGGGGGGGGGGGGGGGGGACACTCCCTCTTCAGGATCTCCACTTGCAGTTAGGAGATGAAAAACGGTCGGCGTTTTCTTTACTCGATAGCAGCAGATCGCCTTCTTGGCTTGGAGATACTACTGCTCTCAGAGAACTTGGGCTCCATCCAGAGTAATACAGCTCAAATTCAGTAAATAAAAAACTTTGTAAAAAACACACATAAGATGTAACAGGTAAGTAGACACGTACGTAGTTCCCTCTGTTCTTAGTGACGAAGGGCTTGGACTGAGGAAGACTAAAACAATTAGTCGAAACGTACGTATCTATACCTGTTACATCTTACAGTGGCGCACCCAGGATTTTAGTTTAGGGGGGGCTGGGCTATATATAAATACTTCTGAACTCGGTCATAGTGACCTCCGTTAGTTACAACTCTCTTATAACGTCAAAATATTCGGTACCACTTGACTGTCCATAGAACACAAGCAATGTAACTCATTATAGAGTCATAAATAATTATCTGATCTTTTGAGCGACGTTGTAACCGTGTGTGTGTAACAGTGTTTCAACTAACTGTGAGCATTTATTTAAAAACTTTTTTAAATAAATGTCTTTTTTGGTTAGAAATAATTTGAAGACAATTAAAAAAAGAAATAACTAAAAAAATTAATTCATTAGCGACAATTTTCATTTTTAATGCTTTTCACTTCTAACTTTCTACCTTTAGGGGGTCTTCAGCCCCCATAGCCCCCTCCGTGGGTGCGCCTATGACATCTTATGTGTGTTTTTTACAAAGTTTTTTTATTTACTTTATTATTTAACACCAGTATTTTGAGTGTTTTTTCCACAGTACAAGTTCCTTCAAGTTCCTGTCAATAGACAGTTATTTGGGAAAGACATAAAGCAAAACAATCAATTTTTAATAGGAAGCAAAAGAATTTTGATTAGAAAAATAAAAGAAGTGTTGAGTACAATAATAATAACAATAATATATATATATATAAATTAAACTCGGCTGTTTGAGCCTCGTCAGGGATAGACCCCCCCCCCTGAACACCCCTACTTTTTTAGTTTCATTATTGCCCTATTAAAACGATATTATGGACTAAGTCATTTTAACTCTCCTCTTTCGCGTATTTCGCCTGGTCACCCTATGTTGAAATTTTTAGGAGTGTAACCTATTGTTAGAAAAATACACGGGGTGCCTATTCCACAGCTTACGAAAGAGTGTAACAATAGATGAAAGCTTTTGTGAACTAATAGTATTTAAATATATGTAAAAAATACACGGGATGCCTAATCTACAGCTTACGAAAGAGTGTAATAATAGATGAAAGCTGTTGTGAACGAATAGTATTTAAATACATGTAAAATTATGTGCCATACTTTCATGTCGCATTTTTGGGACAATTTGCAATAAACGGGGTGAGAAATAAAATGACATAGTCATTAATACTGTAAAGTGACAATTTAAAAATCCTAGAAAAAAAAATCGTAAAAATATAAGAAAAATGGGATAGACAATAATAAATGGCAATTAATCTGAAAAAGAATTTGAGTGGTGAAACATCGCACGTGATTGTTGCATAAATCTTGATTGTGAATTTTCTTTTTCAGAAATGCCTTCTATCTATCTATATAAATAAAATTAGACTTTTGTCTGTACATTTCTTGGAATTCAAAAATTTTGCGATTTCTATCCGTTTCAAGCACCCGGGAATCCGATGCGACCCTCAAAAAAAAGTTTGTCTGTCTGTCATTCTGCCGTTAAGTCATTCTGTCCGTGACGCTTTTTCTGTTCAAGCATCACGTAAAAACGACTGAAGCGAATGATATGAAATTGGATGTCATGATAGGTGGTCACTCAACTTAAAACATAGGCGTCCAATTTAAAAAAAATCTTGATTGGATTTTGAGATTTTGCGAAAACCCTTTCAAACTGCGTAAATTTGTGTTCAAGCATCACGTAAAAATGACTGAAGCGAATGATATGAAATTGGGTGTCATGATAGGTGGTCACTCAACTTAAAACATAGGCGTCCAATTTTTAAAAAATCTTGATTGGATTTTGAGATTTTGCGAAAATCCTTTCAAACTGCGTAAATTTGTGTTCCCACATCACGTAATAACTGCAAAGGTGAAAAAAATAGTATTTGGTGAAATGATAGGTGGTCACTCACCTTAAACTATAAGCATCTAATTAAAAAAATCCATCAGATTTCGAGATTTTGTGAAAATCGTTTAAAACTGAGTGAATCTTTGTTCCCGTATTACGTAATAACGACTCAAGCGAATGATATGAAATTGGATCACACGATAGAGGGTTGCTCAACATAAACTATAGGAGTCCAATTTTTAAAACATTTTTATTAGATTTTGAGATTTTGTGAAAATTCTCTCAAAATACGTTTATATTTCTTCAAACATCACGTAATAACGACTCATACGAATGATACGAAATTGAGTGATAGAATAGGTAGTTGCTAATCTTAATTTATAGGCGTTGAATTTTAAAAATAGTTTGCTTACATTTTGAGATTTTTCGAAAATCGTTTTAAAATGCTGAAAATTTGTTCCAGCATCACGAAATAAAGACTGCAGGGAATGAAACGAATTTGGGTGACAGGATAGGTTGTCACTCAACTTAAATTCTAAGCTTCAAATTTTTCAAAAATGTTGATTAAATTTTGAGATTTTGCGAAAATTATTTCAATATGCGTCCATATTCGTTCGCGCATCCCATAATGACGACTCAAGCGAATGAAATGATATTACTCAGTGACTCTCTAACCTGTCATATTTTAACAGTACATGAAAATTATAACTTTCCTTTCTTTACTTTGGCAACCTACTCCATCCATTCTGTGTACTCCTACAATGCTGACGAAAGTTCTTGCTTTTTGGAAATTTGCATTCACTAACCCGTCGAGGACGGGAACTTCAGCTAGTGATGAAATAAAATGTGATTTTTGGGAATATAACTAATCCTATTGTATTGCATATACAGTTCATTGAGGGAGATCTATTAATTCTATTTAGATAAGTTGGAAAGGGTCCATGTTTGCTGATAAAAAGATATGTTCATGTGCTGTAATATGAAATCTACTGAAACTATTTTTTTACGAAATATACGTGTTATCTTGCTTTTAGCGATGGATTCCGTTTGAGTTGCCAGTCATTTAATTTTATTTTCTTAACCCTTTGAGGCGCAACCCTTTCAGAAGAAAGGGCAGCCGTGGCCATCGCTCGACTTAACGACCCGCAAGAGGGAGGACGATCGAAACGTTCATCGCGTGCCACAGATCTAGAGACCCTTTTTTGACGCAGCTGGCTGTGCCGCACAGCGTCATAAAAGGGTATAGGTATATATGTTATAAACCACCGTCACAGGACCGGTATTGATTTTGATGTGTGTAGGACTTATAGGTTTTCTATAGGGCTACGACCAAGATTTCTTTTACAGGATGGCCTATGGGGGGACATTCTTGAAAGTGCACTAGCGTTTAAACGGTACATTCGATGGAGCTGAAATTGGGTATATAGGTTATAAACCGCCGTCGTAAGACCTGTATTGATTTGGATCTGTATAGGACTTACAGATTTTCTACAGGGCCACGACAAACATTTCTTTTACATTATGGCTTATGGGGAGACATTCTTGAAAGTGGGCTACCGTTTAAGCGGCGCATTCGATGGAGCTTCCATTGGGTATATATGTTTGAATGATTCATCGATTAAAATTGATTGAAATGCTAGGTGATGATCTTAATCGTAAGTGTTCGGAAAGTCGAGTGGAGTCACTCCATATTTTTATATTTGTATTATTTTTGTTCAGTGATTGGCCATCATAGAGAGCTGTCTGTTCTGCCAGGCGTTCCGCCAGCTCGTTGACCAACGAGTTCACACCTGCCTTGGTCCGTTTGAATCTTACTGTTTTTTGCACACGTGCTAGTTTTTTAAAAATTGAATTTGCTCTACTGTTATTGGTGTTACTTATTTTGTAAAATGGCTATGGTTGATTTGCTGTTTCATATTGTCGTGGAGAAATAATGGGACATCAGTCTATTGCATTGGAAATGGCCAAGAATTCAGCTTGGAAAATTGAATTTGAAATATGTAAGGAAAATTGGCAGGCGCTCATTAAGTTATTATTTTGCAGGAAACGGAAATTTGCTTTATTTAACTGTATTAAATCTAAAACTTGCTTTATTGCTGATTTTG
>JAWZYV010000930.1:0-18514 GCA_038373885.1 Cheiracanthium punctorium | reverse complement strand
ACTTGTTTTGAATGTTTCTTTTGTTCATTTTATTGTCCTTTAATTAATTTTATCATCACAGCTTCCGTATTTGAATCGATTTCATGTAAATTATTGATATAATAGGTATTTTTCCCCCTGTGTAGTATTTACAAATAGCATAGCAATTTAAAAGTAAAAAATCATAAAAATAAACAATTTTATCCTAGAGAATGCTTCATCAAGGAACAGATTCTTGGAGCATGCAAACAGATCTAATTTTGTATAACGAATTATATTCCTTGAAAGAGAAGTCGTATAAAATATTACATGGCAGAAATAAATAAATAAATGAGGAAAAGATAAATAATATTAATAATTTATTTGAAATTTATTCAATAATAAAAGATGGGATGTTAACAGTTAAAAATTTTACGATTATCTGCAGGGCAAATAATTATATTTAAAATAAAATGTTTGTGATTTACAAATAAGTACATCCAATTAATTCACTAGGGGCTCTAACGCATTACATTTGGAGAAAACCACCCTTTACTCCAAACCATTAGATCGACAGCCGCGCAACACCTATTTTTAAACGACCTCTCTTTGAAGGAATATAATTCGTAATACAGCCATTCACAAAATTAGATATGTTTGCATGCTCCAAGCATCTGTTCCTTGATGAAACATTCTCTAGGATTAAATTGTTTATTATTATTATTTTTTGCTTATTAAATTGCTATACTATTTGTAAATACCACACAGGGGGAAAATACCTATTATATTAATAATTTACATGAAATCGATTCAATTACGCAAGCTGTGATGATAAAATTAATTTTATTTTATT
The DNA here is from genome assembly GCA_038373885.1 of Cheiracanthium punctorium. Classification (NCBI taxonomy): domain Eukaryota; kingdom Metazoa; phylum Arthropoda; class Arachnida; order Araneae; family Cheiracanthiidae; genus Cheiracanthium; species Cheiracanthium punctorium. The sequence continues at coordinate 17,703 of JAWZYV010000930.1, read as the reverse complement.
ATTTAATTAAATTGGACATTAAAATGAACAAAAGAAACATTCAAAACAAATCAGCGGCAGCTGGAATCGAACTCGCTATCTACGGCTCTGCGAACCAGCGATTATACACTCTACGCCACGGTCGTTCCATCCGTACTGCATGAAAAATGTATTTAAGCTGTATACGCTGATTTTCGAATGTTCGGAGCGTGATTTCCTGAGAATGCCTGAGAGTTGCGTCCTAAAATTTGCATCAGTGGTTGTATGTCTTGTGAGCTATATTTGTACCAAATTTCATTCAAATCGGTGATTCCAAGGTCGCGCCCTCTCCTTGTTAGTATCTCTTTTAGACCTAGTAGGTAGGAGAATTTTTAACCAATCTTTAGCATTAGTATCAAAACTCAAAAGCTTACTTACACTCTCAACAATGTCAGAGTAGGCATTGTGTACCTACTTGATTGTGTTCTACTGTCATTAAAAGTGAAAGTAAACTGCAATAAACAAACTATATTTAGAAATGTTTTATAAATATGAACTAGCATTGCAAGCAGCTATTAAAATTGTGTTGACTTTGCTCATAATTTTTGGTTTTGCATAATGAGTACAATTGCACATTTTGTTACACCAGTCATTTTATAAATATTCTAACAAATGAACAACTTTTTATTGCTACTGGTATTTAACTTTTTAAGGTGTCACTTATATATCAGATTGTCAGAGATGAAGTTTGTAGAAAAAAAAGCATAATTGGATGATATCTTAAAAATATAAGGAATTATTTTATTTATCAAATCAGGTTGTTCTGGGGGGGTGGTGGTGCCTTGGTGGACAAGAGTCAATGAATTCCTGGAAGGCTCCAGTGTTACAGTAATATTGAAATTAAATTTTTTCTCAAATTGTGGAAGAAGTGGTAGTCAATGGGATCTAGGTGTGATAAATATGGAGGACAGGGGCATAGCCAGGGGGGGGATATCGGGATATATCCCCCCCCTCTGAAATTTTTGGTTAGTGATGAAATTCCGTCTATTTATACAGATATAAGTTCATATCCCCCCCCCCCCCCCGAAAAATTTTCCTGGCTACGCGCCTGATGGAGGATGATAAGTTTCATCTCCAATTGCTGTAGTTTTGCCACAGTCATTTGTTCAGCACAGAGCTCATTCTAGGCGGGCTCAGTGGGGGCACTGTGCTTCGATGCCCTTTTTTAAAAAAAAGATTCCGCCCTGCTGCCTTTTGATTCACATTAGCACCCGATGATGAAAAACTTGACAAACTCTTTTGCCCGCAAAGTTTTTAAAAAAAATTTCTTCTTTAGCCTTTTTATTTGGTTGCTGACACATAATGTGCTAATTATACTTGACAAATGAAACAGATGAATTTGCCGTGGACAGGCCAATGCAAAAAGTCAATAGCATGCCTTCTTATTTGCACCTGTCTTTGAAAGTACTTCCATTCTACCCCTACAGCTGAAAAATTCATGGGAGAGGGGGGGGGGGGTTATAACGGCGTTTTTTTCTGGTGAACTGCTTTGCATATGTAGAAAATACATTGTTATGTTAAAAAAATATAAAGGAGTCAAGGTAGAACATTTAAATTTGAAAATAGGAATTAGCTTGAGCTGCTTTTACGGTAATAGAACTCCCACCCTCTCTCCCTCTCCTGAAGAGGCCCTGTCAGGTAGGAGCGACCCTTCCTTAAAAATGCAAGGTTTGTCTCTGATGAGAAGGGGGATAGAAATCAACTGTGTAAAAATTCATCTATAATTTTTTTTATTAATGGACCGATTTGTTTGAAATTTTGGGGATCACTTTTAAATGCAAAAATTGATTCATAGTCCAAATTAAAAAAAAAAAACATCTTAATTTGTTCAAAGTTAGAAATTTATTGGCGAAATATTTTTTTTTTCTTTCTTACTTTGTGGTTTTCTTTCTGAACTAGGCGGGGAGGGAAAGGGGGAGAAAGATGGGGTTGAGATTCTTCTCTCCTTTCCGGCTATTTTAACATTTCCACTTATATAGGAGACCTGCTGATTGTTAAAATCAACAGAAGATTACTTATAATGGCTGCATGATAATCCTGAAAATAATTTTAGCAATTGTCCATTTTTAAAAAATTTAATAAATAACTGGAATTTGTACTGGAATGTATATTGAATAACTGGAATAGATATTTATACTATTATATGGTTATTTTGAACAGAAGTGTTATTAATATTTTAATGCATTAACTATAATATTTTAATTGTTTGTATTATTGAATTAATTCTTACAAAGACAATTGAATGATGAAAAACTGGAATTATTTTTATATGTGTAATAACTTCAAAACTGAAAAAAAAAATTAATAAAAATGAAAATTTAGGTTTAGATCAACTTAACTTTATTAAGTGTTTCTTAATTTAATTAAACTGTTATTGATGATTCTTAACAAAAGTGATTAAATAAATCTTTCATCAAAATCTACTTCTTATACGAAATGTTTACTTAATTAAACATTTTCTTGACTGTTAGGTATGTTTGGGTGATTATTTTTGCTATAAAAAGGAAAAAACCTTAAAAGAAATATTAACTTAACTGTTTATAATTTTATTGTAATAAGTTAACTAACAAAGTTACTTAAATGTAATTAACTCTTTTACATTACTTAGCTTTATCAATTTAATTAATGTTATCTAATTCTTAAAGACTAGTAATTAATTTAAAGATTATTAATTAATTATTATTAATTTATTATTAATCAATAAAGCATTGTTTTACTCAATTTTTTAAAGTAATTTTTTTTCCGAATTAGAAGTGCTTTTAATCAGGATATGTACTGCACTTTTTAAGAAATGCAATGCCCTTTTAAAATAATGATGCCCTTTTTTAAAACCTTTGCACCCTGCCCTTTTTCTAATCTAGAATGTGCTCTGGTTCAGTGTGTGGTCTAGCATTACCATGCAATAATATAGGCAGTCTTGGCAAATCTAGGCTGTTTTTGCTCACTTGATAATTCATAGGCACTGGGGATGGGTCAGACTCCACTGGTGACCTTTAGTTCATTATTGATCTTTGATTATAGGCAACCGCCTGCTTTATTTGTGATGTCAGTTTCCTCATTGATAATTTGGCCCACCAATTCTATACCGTATGCTGCATAGTAAGACTAGAGACAAATGCACACTATTAATGTTTAGTGCAGTCTGTGATGTCGTAGTTGGACTCAAGAACTCATATTTTAAAAAATAGTTTTAAATATTTTGTAGAGTTACAATGATTTTTTTAAACAAGGGAGATATGTAACTTTACAGGGGGGGGGGGGAAGAGTGGTAAAATATTTTAAACTAGCCGCCAAGGCGACCAGCTTCGCCGCTCCACATCTTTGCTGTTCTTCATGCTCAGTACAGTGTTGACTAAATTTCTGGACTCATTTCAATGAAAATCATGTTTCTGTGTTTTAACAGTATTTGTCATTAAATTTATTTAGGCTAGGGGGTGCCATCATAAAAGCTGATGTTGAAACAGCAAAAGGATAAAACAGGGTGCGTAGCGCCTTGAAAAGTGCTTAAAAGGTGCTTGATTTTAAAAATTGTTTTCAAGCACTCTTGAAAGTGCTTATTTTTTACATAAATTCCCTTAAGGTGCTTGAATTTGCAAGGAAGTGCTTATTTTTTTCTCAGCTTCTGGCAGAAACCTTTATAAACACTACGCCGATAACGAGAACAACTTTTTCCCTCCCATCCCATCGCTTATTCTTCTTGAAACCGGAAGAGCGTGCCTAAAAGCAGGTGCAGGTGGTTCCCTGTTGATCATGACAATATTAATGCTGACTCACAGTTGCAGCCATAAGAGCCAGTCCGGGCCTAGTTGTTCTTAAAATACTGAATATCAACCAAAACTAGTCTGTTGCACCTGATGCAAGTTTAATCATTCTACTCCTCCCCCAAAGAAAAAAAAAAGTTTATCTATAAGTTATTTATGTTTTTTCGCCATGTGGCTTTGCGTCTTGTGAAGGAGCACTCTACCGAATAAACACTGCCTTATGATATTATTACGATAAAAAATCAACTATGAGTAACTGGCAAGCTCGGGAAACGCTGAGTGCTTTTAAAATAAATCCCTATGTTATAAATATCAAAAGTAATAAATGAATAGAAACATACAAAGCTTAAAACAAACAATTTGCTGAAGCACGCTCACTACATAATCAACAGCTGGCCGTCCACGGGGAAAAAAAAAATGTTTACATTTGACTGGAGCCTTCTCATCGGCTCGCTTCCGAACTTTTAGCGAATGCAAGAAGTTTTTTACAAGTTATTTATTCCTTTCTAGAAATTCGCCTTTGTGAATATAAAAATTGATATGTTTTATATGAAATCGGACACTGATTAATTCGAAAATGGAAATCGTAAGCTTCGTAAAATAGCGGTAAATACTTAAAAACATTATATGGGAAGGGGGATAAAAGGAGATATTTTCACCATTTATTCTCCCCCCGCTCACGAAATGTATCCCAGGTCGATGCTTTTTTTTTCAGTGGTAGGGGGGGGGGGGGAGAGAGCGTGGATTCGGCGTTTCTTCCATAAATTATATTAGTAATTTTGAAATTTGCACTTTTTCACCGATTTTTACAATTTTACGTGAAACTCCCGTTTTTTTTACATTTCCACCGATTTTTACGATTTTACGCAAGACTTTTTAAATTTGGCATCTTAATGATAATTTCATTGAAACCAAGCATGTGTAAAATGCAGTTGCAATTATTATGATTTCAGGCTTGTTCCACTAAAAAATGAGGTGGCCACCCAAAAAATTCAGGCCATTGCAAAAGAGCTTGGAGAAGCTGAAGGGGGAAACAGATTAAAAAATTTTCTTTTAGAGATAAGTAGAGAGAGATAAAATAAATGAAATTAGTTGAGAGAGACAGACTTGAAAGAAAAAAACGAATTTTAGTTGAGACATACTGAGACAAAAAGAAATTTTAATTGAGACAAAAAGGGATTTTGATTGAGACGATGCTGAGACAAACTGGGGTTTTAGCTGTAGCATCCCTGAAGTAAGCTTAAATTGTTTTCATCTGTTGCAGGGGTGTAGCGAGAGTGTTGCTGATGTGGCTGCAGCAATCCCCGAAATGAGTGAACATAGGATTTGGAGAAAATTACGTATTCGTGAATAATTTCAAAAGCTTTTTCAGATTCCTATGATAGTGTATTTGAAAGTTCCTCTTGATTTCAGGAATTTGAGGTTCAAATGAAGACCCAAGCCAATTTATTTATTTTTTCTGTAGTGTGTTTTTCCAACTTCAAAGATTTTAAACTCGGTTTAGGATTTTTAAAAATTTTCTTCCTTTTCTTACTCATTTTTATATGCAAACTTTTTTAGGCCAAAATGGGGGGGGGGCACCCCCCCCCCTCAAAAAGAAAGAATATATCTTTATATATATTATTGATTTTTATAAGCTATACTGCATTCTAAGTTTTAAGTTCTCAGCCACCCCCTGCAAATATTCCTGGCTTCGCTACTGATCTGTTGCTTAAAAAATTTGATGATGACGTGCTTGATTTTTCTTAAAAGTGTGCTTATAAAGTGCTTAAAAGTGCTTGATTTTTCAATTGAAATTTGACTACTCACCCTGTAAAATGTGCTTTGGCCCAATGCATGGTGATATTTTTTTAGATGGGCAATTAACTCATTTAGGCCTAGTGTCCCTTTTTTGGGAGGCATTTTCGCTATCGGTCGAAGACGTTATTTATTTTTCCTAGCCTTTATTCAAGAGTATTGAACCTCAACTCCACAAAATATTTTTAAATGACCAAGCAGGATGTTGTCATTTCAATTTTTATACATAATGGTTTTAAAACAAATCATCTCATCAAGAAATTGACATCAGACATTTGTCTATTATTGCAAAAATCAAAGAAAGTCGCAAAAATGGGTTAATGTGCCAAGTATTGTGAATTCGATATTTTAAATCTGTGAAAAAATCCAAGAGATCTTGCATTTTTGTGTATCCATTGTTGTTATTTTGTAATCTAGCTACTGTGTGACATATTCTTGCTTGATATGACATCATTGAACGGTTAATTTGGATTTTTGCACAGGCGTTATTGTTATTGCATTAATGCTTACATCTAGCTCTTGCTGTTTGCAGCATGGAAAGATCGTTGATTTTGGTACCTCATACTTTATCATATTATATAAGCGGATATATTTGCTCCATAAGTAGATATTTAAAGCCAATTAATACCAAATAATAAGGTTTAAAAATGTAAGTATATTTTCTACAAATTTCATTCTTGATGACCTAAATACAAATTTGTCAATGTGATCGAAGATGAGGAGAAAGGGGCAGAATGTATTCCCTGCTTAATATCTAAACCTCAAGAAAATTTAGCTCTGTCCTTAATTCTTTATATAATTTGAATAGAAATTTGTATTTCTCTGGTAAAATTTCATAAGCAGGGACAGGATTAGTTGGCAGCTTTTTTTTTTTTTTTGTCGCCAACGTTGGACCTTGGTGACTTTTTTTTCTCACCAAACATAACATAAACATACGTAGTTATGTAAGAAAAAATAAACCCAAAACTACAATACACTTATCTAAATACCTTATTAAAAAATTTGTACACATATTTCAAATACAATGAACACAAACTAAACATTACACACATCCACATTAACTAAATACACTAAACTTACATTACTAAAAGCATGATGAAATCAAAACTCATTACAAACAACTAAAAAATCCTCATCTATTGATTCATATTCAGTTATAAAAGGTACTTGAGTTCTGCAAATCGATAGCAAACCCTCGTATTGAATAAAATCATCTATGTTTCTTATAACCTTAAAAATTTCCATCTATCCTTCCCAATTCTCAAAAAATAACACAAAATACTAAAATGTTTATATAAATATGGGATCATAAAACAATAAAAATTCTCAACGTCAAGCAATATACATTATAGCAAGAAATAAAAATTTAAATAAACAAAAGTACATACCTCAAATTTTCCACTAAATTCCTTATTGAATGGCATTGACATATATTTTTATTTGTGAACAGTGTGCCTTTATCATGAAATAAATTCATCAAAGAGCATTCAAATCAACAAAACTTCAGCCTAACACACACCACGTTAAATATTCATCACAACAAACAATTTTCAGCTTTATACCAATATTCACTCCGTTGAGTATAAACATCTTAAAATAAAACAAATTCATAGGAGTTCTACACAACATATCTTCATTTAATATAAAAATAACCAGGAATTTTATTTCCTACAAAAAAAAAACTTCGAACTTTTAACTTCAGCCAGCATTCCACACAAACACGCATGTTGGATTGCAGGTCATGTGACATTCAAGTGGATCGTTTGACAGTTGAATTCTTTCAACCAATCACATAATTTCTAATGCCATCATGAAACAACAACACAATTCTGCAAAAGGGTTGCTAAATACATCATCTCGATTGGCAATGCTGACATGCTTGTTTACTTATCGTAAGCTTTGGCAATGTATCTGGCTTGGCGGCCTACCCTTGCTTACGAAGTATATCCCCATTTTTTTTTTAAATATTATTTTAATTTCGTGGTATATAAAGGTTCATCCAAGATATGATTCGATCCAATTTTTCTGTTTTCTTTTTCAACAGAGACCACCAGTATTATTTTATTTTTTTGTCTTATTTGAGTTTTTGTCTGTAGCTAAATTATACTTGATATTTTACAGTGAATTGATTTATTTACAAATATATAAAGCTTTTTTAACATTATTCTTTCTTTCTTTATTGATTCTAAAACACTGTTTATCTTTTTAGTGATGAAGATATTTTTCTCAAGGGCAAATCTGAAATATTATGGTCTAGAACTAGAGATTTATTTGATTCTCCAGATTCTTGTGGAAGTTACTCTGATTTTACTGGAAGAACCCTGAGTTCATGCTCATGGCATAATGATGTAATCAGATTTTTATGAATTTACTATTCAAAGTCTAGCTGTATAAAGTATAATAATCACTATTTTCAAAACAATGAATGAGTTCTTGGCTATTTTAGTTCATCAAGTCATCTATACAATAACAATTCAAAGTATTATGATTTTTGTAAGTTAATATTATTTAATAAACTAACAATAAAAATGTATTATTAACAAACAGTTGGTGATGAAAGTAATAAATGAAAGGTACTAATATAAAGATTGATTAATCATCTGTGGATGTTCTATTTGTCTATGCCTTATTGTTGACACAAAACCAGGGTGTAAAAAAAATGTTTTTTTTTTAAAATCAAAATAATCAGATTTTTTAAAATTTTAAATCAGATTTAAAAAAATAAAGATTTATAAAAAATTAGATTAATAATTAAATAAGTTTAACTACTTTATGTAAAGAGTACAGGCAACTGGTAAATATCTAGTTATTGATAATATAAATCTATAAATGAAATATTTCTTTGACATGCAAATAAAATAATTTTGTCCCAATGAGTAATTTTGAAAGCATAGAAAAATTGACTGATTATAAACTGACTTACTTTACAAATTTAAAAGCAAAGATTTCAGAAATAAAAGTTTACAGAAATGTTAATTATATGCAATAACATTAATAGTATTATGCATAACCTCTTTCCGCTTGTGGGCCACAGGAATTTAATTGTATGATATCAAATGCCTATCTTTTAAGTAATATAGTCTTAAAAACAATAATTAAAGACTAATTGATGGATGTAATAAAACAATTCCAAATATGTATTCATAGGTTCTTTGCATATTAAAGTTCTTGAAAGTATTATGGCACGCATAAGAAAGGCAATTGGATGATTCCACAGTATTGTGTTCATTTATGTCATGTTAGCAACAAGGCTGATTTATCATAACTAAACAAAAAATTGAGTTCGGTGAATAGTTTTTTTTATAGTATGTTAGATTGTTCATATGAAAAAAAAAATTGTTCACCTAATTCAATGTTTTGTGCAGTTATGACCAGTTGAACTGATTGCAAACTTGACATAAATGATCACAATACTGTGGAATTATCCAGTTATAAAATAAAAGTTCTTGAAAATATGATGGCACATATTGATAAAAGTCAATTGTAAATTATAACTGAACATTTTCTAGTTCCATGTTTATGGCAATTGAAAAGAAATCTGAACTAATTAAATTTTCATAATTAATTATCTTTTTTAAAAATTGATGAATTCTAATTAATGTTTTTCAATGTGTAACTGGTGGTTTGGTGAGTGAATAGAACAGGTGTTATGAGCCAGTAATGGCCCATGGACCAGAGGTTGTGCATCCATGATTTTAAATTAAATATTTTTTTAAAAAATCAATTTATTTAAATCATGATTTAATCGCTGATTTAAATCCTTCACACCCTGCACAAAACTAAAGCAGTGTTTGCCTTCCTAAGCCAATTTCAACTTTGGCCAAGTTCACAATCAGTTTTGAAACGTTCATGTGATACATGTTTTTAAACACAATAAAACACGGAATTCTTGATACAGGCTTATTACTATATAATTGTCTTCTTGATAACTGTCTACTGATAGGAGAAATGACAAATTTTTGAATTTACCCTCTAACCTCATCATGGACTATCAGTTAAAATAAATTTATCTGTTTTCAGCTAAAAAAAAATTTTAATTGTGCATCCTAGTACTTAACTGTTCATTAGTTATTTTAGGAAAGAAAAACTTTATAATGAAAAAGAACAACCCAAGCATGATACACATTGACTTTTCCAAATCCATTATTACGTAATTTTTTGTGTATTTTTATTCATCAATATAAACATATGTCCGATCTCATGACTAAGCAATAAGCCATCAAACCATTGACAGAAAACACTCAAAAGGAACTGGTGTTTAAATATAAAATAGTTAAAAACTTTGTTTAAGAAAAAAAAAAAGCTAGCTTTTTTTTTTTTTTTTTTTTTTTTTTTGGCATGAAGTTTTTCTCTGAAATATTTGAAAAGTTTCAGAATCTACTAGGTGCTCTTGTTCCCACTTTTTTTTTTTTTTTTTTTAAACCAAGTATGATCGTTTATTTGAAAACAATGTATCACTTTTAAAAATCTATTTACAAGAAATAAATGAGAAATTTTTCACAATCCCAAGTCTGAACATAATAGTGAATTACAAACACAAGCCCAATTGAGTCCTAGGCTGAGCATGTCTCATCTCTAAAATGTGTCATTTAGATCAGTAGTATTCAAACTTTTTGGTAATGTGATCCTACTTTCAATGTTAAAGTATAGCATCGACTTTAATTACATTAAGAAAGTAAATTTAAAAGTATTTACTGATAAAAAAGTACATAAATGAAGCATATAGGCAATGTACTTGAGCATTTAAAATATGTATATGTATTCAAAATGTAATTTAAAATTACCAAATTAAAATCTGCTTCATAATGTTTTCAGCTGCTAGTACTGGCGTCTTCAGTTGTTACTGTCTCCTTCCTTGATTGAGGAACACCTTCCATCTTCTCCATTGCAAACGTGCATTGTGTCATTTATGACACCATCTGTCATCTCAATTTCAAGGGCTTCATGTCAAAATGCATAGTTTCTGTTCCTGTAATTCGCTATTTAGCGGAGAATGGAGGACAATCCTCAAGCAAGGAAGGAGACAGTAATGACTGAAGACGTCTATGCTGCCAGCTGAAAGTTTTATCAAATGAATCTTAATTTTGTAATTTCAAATTTTTACTATGGATAAGTAATCTGTAAAAAATAAATTTTATAATGTCAAAATGTTTTAATTATGTTGAATAAGGTAATCTATTTTAATAACATGTTTACCTCATTTCTGTCTAAGTTAATTCCTGATTTAAAAAAAGTTTAAAATTATATGAAATTAACTTAAAAGTGAAACTTATCTAAAATGCACAAGATCAAAAAGATACAAAGGAAAATAATTAAACAATGAACTTTACATTAAGCTGTATATTTTAAGTATTCTGATTCAAAACTGAATGTTTAAATCACTTTATTTTGCAAACAAAGAAAGTGCTAAAAACCCAACAAACCTTTAAACCCAATAAAACCTTTTATGCATGTTAGAGATTTTGTATTATAAAAGAAAAAAAAAATCAAGTAAATTGTATCATACACAAAATATTAAAAACTGGCAAAAACAATTGAAAGTGGAGGAAATTATTTTTTAAATCAGTGGTTAAGTAATAATAATAATAACCCACCTAGTTTAAACCTGGATTCAAGATTTCTTTTTTCAATTTAGTACTGTAAAATATTATACCTAGTTGCATTATCCAATTGAATTTATTTATGTCTTTCTATTCCAATGTTAAATGTTTTGGTTTTCATCTAGGAGTTTGATATGAAGTCTTTAAGTAAAGTTAATGAATCATTAGAAGCAATAGACAATGCTTTATATGAGAAAGTTAAGTCACCTTTTTTAAACAATACTGTATTTCAAGAATGCTGCGATTGGGCTGAAAAATTTCCTTATTTAAGGTATATATTACATAAGTTCACATTTACTTTATACTGTTTCTCTAGAAAGGCTTCATGTTATATATTTTTTTGCAAGAATTGCATAAAAATTTGGTTTGCTTGTTCATTTAATTGATATTTGTATTTAATAATGAAATAATAATGAAATTATATTGCTATAAAATTTATTTTGTGCAAAATTTAATGTAGTTTTGTAATACAAATTGTATCACTATATATAATGTTTTTTTCTGGCCAGTGGATGCAAAAGTTTTACTGAAGGTATATACTAAACATTTTGTGAATCTGTAGTAATTTGAGAGAACATTGATTTGCATGAAGTTTTCTGGAAAAGTTGCTCATATTACATGAAATCATTAAAGTACATGTAAGGTCCAATATAGCATTCCCAAAAAAATGACATTCTAAGCATTTCAGAATCAGTGTTCACAATTTTAAGGAATGTTTTAAATTGAAAAATTTTAAGACATAACTGGTATTGACAAATATTATTTAAAATATATAAATTTAATGTAAAAAATTAGGCTAAATAAAATTACAGAAATAATTATGCAAGCTTCGCTATGCACAAAAAGCATGCAGTGAAATTTTAAAATTTTAACTGCAGTGAAAAGTTTTAAATTGTTTGAAACTAATAAAATAACTTTTTTATAAGTGAATGTGTAAAACTTTATTTTAATAATTTAGTTAATAAATTTCACTACTTTTTTACTTCCTTGTACGTAGTAAAAAGAAATTAAGTGATCGTGAAGAATTTCAGTGTGATGAAAAAATTGATTTAGACTATCTCTAAATTTACTTCAAAGACCTTTTGCAAGACGTCTTAATGTATGCATATATATATGTTCGTATATATGCATGCAAAATCCATTTTGACTAGATTTTTCCTGATGTCTGTACATACGTACGTATGTATATAACTTGCATATCTCAAAAACTATTAGTTGTAGAATGTTGAAATTTAATATTTAAGATTTTTGTAACATCTAGTTGTGCACCTCTTTCTGGTTCCAATCTACTGGATAGTTTACTTACAAGGCCACCTAAAAGATTTTCAATACTTAATTAAAATTTTGTAGAAATAACTTGCCTAAAAAGTTTTAAAATACTCATTAAAATCCTTTAGTAGCAGCTTTCGGTGGCATGTCACCACCATCCTCAGCCTCCGCTGTTTTTGCTTGCACTGATCTTATTCCTCATTATTTCGCTTCTCCCCGGATCGATTTGCGCATGCGTCATATCATTTATGACGCCATCTGTGAAGGTCTATCTTGAGAATGCTATTTAGTGCTAAATAACGCTCTCAACCTTATACTAAGCAATTCATATTTTCAATTTAATCATAAATTTTATAATCAAAGAAAAGGAGTCCCTATGGGATCCCTATCTCGAGTATCATTGCAGATTGGAAGATGAGACTTGTAGAGAAAGTCATTAGAAACAAATTTCCCAATAATATAAATACCTGGCTTCGTTATGTTGATGATGTATTGGCTGTAGTAAATAAAAGTATGAAGAAATCCTTAAAGAAATCAACACAATAGACCCAAGCATACAATTTACCATGGAAAAAGAACAGAATGCTTCCATTAACTTCCTGGACGTTAAAATTTTACGTGATACTGAAAACCTTATCCATACCACCGTTTTTCGAAAAGCTACACACAATAATGAAATCGTAAACTTCAACTCAAAAACCCTTTATAAATTTAAAATAGCCGCCATTCGTTCCTATGTTAATCGCACAATAAAAATATGCTTCAATGAAAGCCTCCTCAAGAATGAAATTCAGTTCATAAAAAATCAGTGTAAAAATGCAGGCTATCCGAAGAACCTTCTCAAGAACCTCTATAAAAATAGAATTAAAAAACTTGAACATATTAGTAATCATCAAAAGGAGAAACAACTGTTTGCAAAGCTATACCCTACTGCAGCAGAGCAGCCATAAAAATAACCAATGAAGCAGTGAAAAAAAACATCAAAATACTGATAAAACCTAATAAAAATATTTTCAAACAAATAAGCAGTGAGAAAGATCAAATAGAAAAAAGAGGAAACCGCCAGAATATATAAAATAAATTTCTCCCATAATAATTCAAATAAACCAGGTTGCTACATAGGAATGACAAAAAGGAAAATTAAAGAAAGAAAAAAGGAGCATTTTAACAACATTAAATTTAATAAACCCAGTACAGCTCTCTCTGAAATAGCCAAGAACAACCTATTGAAATTAATTTTAGTGCAATTGAAAAACTTGCTGATTATAAAAATATTAATTACGCTCTAAAAATGGAAGCACTACAGATTCTGACAACAGATGGTGCCATAAATGATGACACACACGCAAATCGATCCGGGGGAGCGAAATAATGAGGAATAAGATCAGTGCAAGCAAAAATAGCGAAGGCTGAGGATGGTGGTGGCATGCCACCGAAAGCTGCTACTAAAGGATTTTAATGAGTATTTTTTAACTTTTTAATGATTTTCAATACGTTGTACTCTATGGACAAGAAATCTTTAATGTGTAATTTAGAGGTATTCAGCTATTTCAAATAAAATAAAATTGATATACGTTTGTTTTTAAAGATTACAAAATGAAACCTTCCATCAGAAATAGTGTCTTTAATTTTTATGGTTCTCCTATAAGAGCACTCAAAATAAATCCAATATATCACTGTCACAATGATAGTTTTAGAGACATTCATCCACTTCAAGCACAAAACCTTTCTACCATATAGTTTAGCTAATGGTCCAACTATGGTCGTGTGTGTCAACAAAATTTTGCCAAAAGTCGCCAAGCTTGGCGACTTCGTATGTACGCAATTCACTTACCTCAAAAACTATGCCTTATAATGTTGAAATTTTATATTTAAGACTGTTGTAACATCTAGTTGTGCATCTCTCTTTTTGGCTTCAATCTACTGGATAGTTTATTTACAAGACCACCCAAAATAATTTCAATACATTAAGGTCTGTAGACATCTTCAGTGTATTATATCTGTAGTCAGTCATTGTTTGGGCCATGCCCAAAATCTCGCCAACTGTCATCAACCTTGGTGAGTTTTGCTGAAATGTTGCCAAATTTGGCACAAAAAATTATGTGCAATAATATATTTTGCATTACTCTGAAACTTTTAACTGTAGAATGTTGAGATTTTGTATTTAGAACTAATATTGTGCATCTCTATTTTGATTCCTAGTCGAAATGGGTAATGTATTTACAGGATCACCTAAAAAGACTTTCAATACATTAAGGTCTATGGATGCTTTCAATTCATTAAAAGTCTGTGGTCTAACATTGTTTCGGTTACGATCAAATTCTTGCAGACTATTCAAAATTGTCAGCTTTTGGTGAAATATTGCCAAATTCAGTGCTGAAAATAGATCTTTCACACTGAACCCCTCTTGGCGATATCTCAAATTTCTAACTAAAAATTGCTAAACCTTAGTATTATTGGAATATTGTATCATTTTCAAATAAAATAGGTTTAGATGAAGTGTACAGAAAATATTTGGGATTTATTAGAGGTATAAGGAAGTCATGCGGTGTCCACATCAGATTTTATTGACATATGTTATAGTACTATATTCTGAAACATGCTTTAATGAGATAGGCGTTTTGCTTCTAAATTGTAAAAGCAGTTATAACAATGTCTGTGATTTTTACTACTTGTTGATACAGTTTTTATAATAGTTTTAAAAAATGATAATTAAGGTATCCACAATTTTTAAAAACTTTTCTTCATAATATTGGGTTGTTCAGAAAGTTCTTGCCAGTTTTGAAGTAAAATTGACAAACAACATCTAAATTTTATTATTCATTTATTAAGTTATATAAGTGCAATTCTGCTGTTTAAGATAAGGTCTAGATAAAGATCTTTTAACCTCCACATCATCATAAACAATCTATTTTTCATTTCTTGTCACTTCTTGCTTCAAAAATGATGTCTCCTCATTGCATTTTATAGATTGAGTCACAAATTAAAATGCAATATGTCAGATTTTTTTCCCTTTAGATTGTGGGGAACCCTTACATTAAAATGGTTCTTCTAGACAAGCTTTACAAAATGCTTGTGGATGTTAGTATAGTGTGGATTTTAATATATTTAACATTTCTACTAATTTCATGTTTTATAGTATGGGTTATTTATTCTTGATAAGCATTTTAATCTTATCTTCATCTGTGATGAAGAGTCTACCTGGCTATTCTTTATCTTAATGGTTGAAATCATAAGCTTTATACCTAGTAGTCTGCTTCTGAACAGTTTTTTCAGCTACAACACCTTTGTCATAAACAGCACATGTTTGCTGCATGTATACATGCCATTTGTTTTCAGTCATTCTGAAATGTTCATATCTGTCCTTACACCACTTATTAAAAATTGGCTCAAACTTTCGTGACAACCCAATATCAATAAAGTAATAAAAAGCTCTTTTGTGAAACAAATGTTTTCAAAAATATTTGACAAAGGACTATCTTTTTAAATGTTTTCTTGCCTATCAAAAATGTTTTGAGTTTGTAATATACAGTGTTTTAAAATTGAAAAAAAAAAATTAAGGTATACTCTCTGATATATCTCTGTCCCCCCCCCCCTTTTAATAAGTACTTGTTATTTTTTATATTTATTTGCACTTTTAAAATAAAGAACTTTGATATTTTATTTTGGTCTTTTCCTTTTTAAAGGTTAAAAGGACAACAGATACGTACAACGGAGCATGAAAGTTTTGCACAATATTCACTTTCTATAGTTAGTACTGAAAATTTGGATCTAGAAAATTCATCTTCAAGGTTTGTTTGTATTTATCTGCAATGCATTCAGTGTGCACATAAATAAAATATGTGTTTTTAAAATATATATAATACTTATTTTTAAAGAATATAACTTATTTATTTTTTAAATTTTAGTTTGCATCTTAAAGGCAAAAAATTACCTATTCACTCAGCAGGTAAACAAGAGGAAATGGCTGTAGGTAATATAAATAATAACAAAATGTATAACTCCTTTGAAGAATCTCTAGATGACCAAGAGCATGAAGAATATTTTGCTCTGCACAAAAGGTAAGATTAATAGAATTAATAGGCTTTTTTTTCTTTTTAATCACTATAAAAGTAATGAGTGATAATTATCAAATCAAACTCAAAGCATGAGTGCCAATATAGAGGAAAGCTATTAGTATAGTTAACATTTTTATAACATATTCAACTTTTTTTTTGCATTCTTTTAGTACTAATGTGTTTGAAAGCTCAAAATGAGCTACCCCATTCCTCCTTAAAAGTACTTTGTCCATGATTCAAAGTCCAGTTGTTAGCAACTATTTTGCAAACTTTTTCAGTAAACTATCTATAGACGCAGACCAGGGTGATCTTGATCTCTTGTCAAAAATAAATAAATTAAATTAAATTAAAGTAAATTTGGAAAAAAAATCCTAAGCTTAGTATTATTTAGTATGTTAAAGCAAACCTACATGAGGGGCAATGGCATAACCAGGATTTTTTCAAGGAGGGGTTCATTTTTCTTATTACTTATATATAAACAAACACACACACACACACACACACACATATATATATATATATATATATATATATAATATATATATACACACACACACACACGTGAGTAAGTGTGGTTCAATCACACAAGTTCATGTTTTCCATAACAAATTACTTTTCTAAACAAAACTATCTTCAATTGGTGCATTGGCAGATCTAGAGAGAGAGGGGGGGGGCACATATCTTTGTGGACTCATAAAGAGGGCCACTTTCACTCTTCCAAGATTTTGTTTACCCGGAAAAACAGTTTATGCGATAAATGAGTCACCTAAGGACTGGGCTGTTTTCAAGAGTTTTTAATTGAGTAACGAAAAAAAAGTTAGTTGTAAATTTAAACAGCTTTGTAGAGAAAATATTCTGTTTGATATACACACTTTTTCCCTAACTCCCAACATGTGAAAAAAAAAAATGTAATGAACAGCCTAATTTTCCTCATTACACTTAGTGTCAAAGAGGTGGGGTGTTCAAATCACTCGCCCCCTAGGTAGGTACCGCCACTGATGAAGGGTATCTACTTAGTTGGAGAGGGGGTGCCACTTGTACGGAGGACTTTTTAAGGTGTTCTAACACATATTCATGTTACATCAGGAGAAAACCACTCTAAACTCCAGACTGTTAGATCGACATCCGCACGGTAGGCCATAACCCTTGACCTTTGCATTTTGGCCATCTACCATGTTCAGATTCTTATCCACTCATCCA
>JAWZYV010000929.1:0-18182 GCA_038373885.1 Cheiracanthium punctorium | reverse complement strand
GAACACACGTTAGGAAAACCTTTCTAAAAGGACGTCCACTGATATCTGAAGAATGAAAGAATTTCATCCTAGCGTAAAGATAACAACAACAGTTTGAGAACAGGGCCAATGCGAAATAGACGGAAGCTGCAATCGAACGCAACTTTAAGGGGGAAAACAAGGGTTTAAGAACGCGGTATTAACGCAATACTTCAAGGATAACGCAGCCAGTTCTCCATTCAGAAGTCGGAAACTACATTAAGTCGAAACCACGGTTTAAGAACACAGCATTGGCAGAACCTTTTTCAACGGACCCCCATCTCTCCCTCGAATGGAATATAAGACAATAATTTCATCCCAGCCTAAAGTAAAAAATAATGTTTTAAGAACACGGCCATAGAATACAGGGAAATATACGGACGCTGTAATCGAAACCAAAGGGGGTAAAAAAAACTGTTTAAGAACGCCGCATTAGTTTGACAGTCGAAGATGAACGCAAGCTGTACTCTATTCAGAAGTATGAAACTACATCAAGACAAAAACAACAATATAAGAACACGGCCATTGAATACTGGAATCTTGAACGCACGCTGCATTCGAACTAACCCTTAAGAAAACAACGGTTTAAGAACACAGCTTGGGAAAAACATTTTTAGATGGACGCCGCTCCGTGCATTCACATTAAAGGAAAAAAGTTTCATCTCAGCCTACAGCCAAAAACAAAAGTTTAAGAACCCAGTTTAAGAAAAAATTTACATGTAAGCCCCGGGCATTTTAAAACAAAATGCAGCCGAAAGCGGTGGAAGAACCTGGTTACCGTTTAACAATTCCGGATGAACTCAACCTGTATTGCAGTTTAAAGTTAATTCGAAAACTTCCACAAATTAAAAGTAACAGTGTAAGAACACTGCCATAGAAACCCGCGAAATCAACCACTTTAAATTCGAACCCAATCTTGAGATAAAATGAGCGGTTTAAGAACACAGGTTTGGCACCTGTGTTCTTAAACCGCTCTTTGGATCTATCGATTCTATGGAATCTACTCCATGGAAGCTATTGTAGATTGGTGCCCCCTGCATTCTTTTTAAAGGAAAGAATTTCATCCCAGCCTAAAACCATAAAGAACGGTAAGAACACGTCCCTGGAATACCGGGAAATGAGCGAAGGCTGCACTGGAACCGAAACTTAAGCCGAAAACAACGTTTTAAGAACACTTTCATAGTTTAACGCTTCCTGGTGAACGCACCCGGTATTCCATTTAGAATTTGAAAACTGCCTTAAAGTAAAAACAACGGTGTAAGTACACGGCCATGGAATAGCACGAAATGGAAGCACGCTGCATTTTAACCCAAACTTCCTGGTGTAAGGACGCTGTATTCCATTAAGAACTCGAAAACTACCTCACTACAAAAACGAGGATTTCAGAACACGGCCACGGAATAGGGCGAAATGGATGCAAGTTGCATTGGAACCCAACATTGAGAGGAAAACAACGGTTTAAGATAAGGTGACCATACGTCCTCGAAATTCGAGGACAGTCCTCAAATATAGATCTTTTTTTCATTTTGTCCCCAAAAATACTTTGTCCTCAAATGTTCCCAAATTTAAAGATTTGTACTTTTTTTCCCTGAAAGTTTCTGGTTAGTTTATTTGTTTCAGAAAAAACTGAAGAAATAAGAAAAATAAACCAACTAAAAGCGCCATCTACTCAGAGAAACAATGAAATTCGATCTCTGAAAACGTTTGTTGTCATTGTGTGTGTAGCGTGTACAGACATTCAATAAAGTATCAGACTAGAGCCAAATTTCCCATTCCAGTTTTGTTAATGATTCATAATGATAAATGTAAAATAATAAGAAATGAATGTCTAAAAGTGACTATTTTTCGTATTTCTTTTATGTTCGTATGAGCCAATAATAATACAAACAAATAATAATATTACAAATAATACTACAAAGTTACAAATAATAATATAGTTTACTCTCGGCTTCATCGAAGTGCTGCCCTCTTTCGTTTATGAAATAAATTAAAATAGACTGATCGACGTCCATCAAACAAAAGCAAACGTTAAGAACTCAAAATGTAAGTATTTTTCAATGTTTAGAATCAGAATTTAAGCATGAGAACAGAACACCACCCAAATTTTTTTTGTTTTGTTGACCGGTGTTATACGTTAGTTTTTTGCATTAATTGATTGTTCTAAGAACAGTGACCAAACTGTAATCTCACTTTATTTTATTTATTTATTTTTACTAGGATAAGTGATGCTTCTGCGTTACTTAAATGTTGGATGGATAGATCACACTGGAGGTCACTAAGTGACAGAGGCCAGAAAATAACATCCAACAAAAAGGATCGCCCTGTCTTAAGAGTCCTCTGTAGTCGGCTTGCCGAGATTTAAGTCCCAATGCTTTGCTATGGAGAAAAGTGCCTTAACGCCTCATCGTTTTTCTCAGAAAGTATTAGGGTATTTTTAAATGAAATTTTCCTGTGTGAATATTGAGAGCTATTCGCAAGGATTGCGCGAATCCGATTTGCAGAGCTGCCAAGTCTCCGGCTTTTTTCGGAAGATTTCCCACCACTCATTTTTACTTACAGATTTATGCTTAAAATAAGTCTTATTTAATGGAAAATAAAACTGTCTAAAAATTGTGGTGGGAAATCTCCCGGAAAGAACCGGAGACTTGGCAGCTCGGGATTTGAGTTCACTGAGCCGAAAGGAGATTTTATTGCAGTCTAGAACTTATGTTACTTTTCAGACTGCCATAAAATCTCTTTCGGCTCAATGAACTCAAATATGATTCGTGCAATCCTTGCGAATCGTTCTCAAGATTCACACAGGAAAATTTCATTCAAGAATACCCAATACTTTCTGAGAAAAAGGATGAGGCGTTAAGGCACTTTTCTCCATAGCGAAGCATTGGGACTTGAATCTCCACAAGCCGACTACAGAGGACTTTTAAGGAATGCAATCAATAGACGTATAACATAATAGTCAATACATAAAGAATATTAAAAACGCATACACACACAGAAATACGAAGTACATGTACGTTTCGGATACCCACCCTTCTTCAGCAATAGAAGGAGCCGTCACTCAGCTCTCGCCTCCAGCCTAATAGACCTAAGTGGGGATTTTACTGCTGAAGAAGGATGAGTCTTGTCACACTCGAAACGTAAAGCACTTTTTACAAACTTAAAACAAAACCTTCTTTCTTAAATGGCCAAACAAACACCCATTTTGACTACTTCATTATACATTTTCACTCACTCTTACACACACGCGCGCGCGCGTACACACACACACACCTGCCCCCGTAGAGAGGAGCAGCGTCAAAGGTAGTGCGAGCTGCGCCCGTTCACAAGATTGGAACCAGCGCCGAATGAGGGGATCGGGCGTTGCCAGACGGGGCCCGCCTCCGACACCAGGCCTCGGCACTCGGATGCGCACGTGACCACGGCAGTCCCGCGCTCGAAGGAAGTGGGCGAATCTACGAGGTCGCCGGAATACAGCGCCGCTCAGCCGGCTGTGCTTGCTTGGGTTGCGTTACACCAACGCCCCCTAGAGAGGAAAGCCGCGGCGCTTACTTGTGACGTCACACCGAGTAGGTAAAGCAAAGCGTTTCCATTGGGTTTCTCCTCTCTTAGCGCGGCGCGAAGAGAGGAGAAACCCAATGGAAACGCTTTGCTTTACCTACTCGGTGTGACGTCACAAGTAAGCGCCGCGGCTTTCCTCTCTAGGGGGCGTTGGTTACACGCCCTGGTGGCAAGTGCTCGAGATTTCGTGTTTACGTAGGCAGATGGTGGGAGCTTCGCGATTCTTTTTTTTTTAGACTTCTGTTTAGAGAAAGTTGTGCTGGCGGCTCGTGACGGTAGCCCCTTGGGTACATTGGACGACTGCACTCAACGCCCCCTAGAGAGGAAAGCCGCGGCGCTTACTTGTGACGTCACACCGAGTAAGTAAAGCAAAGCGTTTCCATTGGGTTTCTCCACTCTCCCGCGGCGGAGAAACCCAATGGAAACGCTTTGCTTTACCTACTCGGTGCGACGTCACAAGTAAGCGCCGCGGCTTTCCTCTTTAGGGGGGCGTTGCTGCACTGCGTCGTGCACTTGCTTTGTTCAAGTACACCATTAGCGCAACTCGTTCAAAAAACGTTCCAATCACGTTTTCTGATGTTCAAATGACGTGTTTTTAACGTTTTTTGAACTAGTTGTGCAAAAGACGTCTACTAGGGAAGGAGATGACGAGTGCGTTTCGTCGAACTGGGACAAAATGAAACACTCGCATTCTTGCTCGTGGCAAAAGAGTGACTTATAACAATCGAGTTTGTTAAGTCACGGTTGCCAATTGAGTTCAATTTTTTTTTTTGGCTAGATCTGGCCTCGATGTCCGCCAGAAAGGCGGGAACTTCTTTCAATAAATCCGTACCCAAGGGGCTAAGAGAGCAGGTGAAGCCCAGTCGCATTTTGGTAGAAAAAAAAAGGCAAGTTTGAGTCAAAGGGTATTGTTAAAAAATTAAAATGATTTCGCCAAATACCGATAATGGATTGGACATCTGAAATAGGGTAGAAAACTAAGCGTGTAGGTAATATCCGTTGCGGTAGTGCTTCACCGTGCTCACGGGACGAGCCGCCCATGAAAAATGGCGAATTTATGAAACTCATTTTCAGATCTTCCCTGGGGTTTTCATGTTGATTCATGAAAATTTTAGGATGCTCTCATAAATGAGGCGCAGGAAGCTTTACAAAAACAGTTTTTTTAAAAGATACCAGGCAGATGGGCACGCTGAAGTAAGTTTGATCGCATAAAGCGTCCATTTCTTAAAATACAGCGCTTCTTTCTTTTCTGCGAGACTGATTCCAGTGCCCTCTGGCGATTAAATTTTTAAATAATTCTACTTTCAAAAACTGAGAAAAAGAGCAAAAATTTTATTTCTGAAACATGCTTGATTTAATCACGGCTGATTATTATTATATATATATATATATATATATATATATATATATATATATATATTTAAGTGCATACGTTTTTAAATTTGCGTCCATAGTGAAGGGGCATTCAGAAAACGGACAGTAGCAAAATCGATTGGGAGATACAGTTGGATGCTGCAGCCGCCTATCTATCATCGACATCCAACACTGAATGACGCCACCCGATAGCTGAAGGATCCAAGAAATCGTGACGTCGAGTGAGGACTGTGGCACATCGTTTGCGGTGGAGGGGGAAGCGCCGCCCTTTTGAGGTCGTTTCGCTACGTGCCGTAATGTCGGTTTTTCGTATAAATTTTGACTCGGGGAAGCTGCAACGTCCGTTTTTGTTTTAATCGTCCGATTTCGTCAAGATCTATTGATTGCGTATGTAGACTAAAAGTGTGAATGAGTTATAATGAATATATAAAGTAAAACCAGAAATCTCGATTATGCCGTTGGTTTCGCGCTTTTCGTGTCACAGACCTATCATTCATGAAGTTATAACACAATGATTATTTATTGACATGGTTTTTTTCTTGAACCCGATGAAACTCAAAGAAAATAGCACTCGTTACGTACACGTCAGGGGCGTAGCGAGAGAGGGTTGCAGCCCCCTCATCCCGAAATGGGACTCTTTACTTAGCTTACCGTTTGATATTTAGCCTACAATTTGATAACTAGCCCCCACGGTATAAAATCCTGGGTAGGCTACTGCGTATCAGGCACGTAGCCAGGAAATTTTTTTTTTTTGGGGGGGGGGATATGCGCCTGGAAAATTTTTAGGGGGGGGGGGATATGAACTTAGATGTGTATAAATAGACGGAATTTCATCACTTATCAAAAAATTTCGGGGGGGGTGAAATATATCCCGATATCCCCCCCTGGCTAGCCCCTGCTGCGTATGCATAGTTTTTTCTCCCTTTCAAGGAGGTAGGGTGGGGGGTAGCCTGTTTAGATATTCTCAGGTCTGGTTGACATGGTGTACTCTGTAGCACCAGAGAGGGACGTGTGCACCGATATCATCCCTTAGCTTAACGCCAATGAATTATTCAACTGTATACTAAAAAAACCACTTTCTGCGAAATTTCGAGTCACGTTTGGTCATCGGGGTGGATGATCCATCAGCCTGAAGAGGCTGCAGTCTGTGCCCCCCCCCCAATCATTTTAGAGGAGCCAAAAGGGAAATAAATATTTTGTCACTCATAATAAATCTTCCTTTTTAACTTCAATTAAGTCTCTATAACATCACACAATGCAATCCCATGAAAGTGCAGAAGAATTTTTAAATAAGTTATTGCATTGACGTGACATTTTAAATACCTTATATTTGTACCGCGGTCGACTCGCGATGGAACGACCTTCATGGGACCTCGGCTTAGGTATTCACTTAAAACAGCGACTCCCAAAGTGGTCCAGGTGGACCCCTAGGGGTACAGGGGATACAAGACAGGGGTCTGTCTACGTTGGCGTGAAAAAAAAAGTGGGATTCATTCCTGTTTTTGGACGATATTTTAGAAGATGGTAGAAATGTAGCAGCAGGGGTTCGCCGAAACCAGTCAAATATCGAAAGTGGTCTACGAGGGAAAAAAAGTTTGGGAACCTCTGACTTAAAACGTATTGGAAAACGGCCCGGACTTCGTCAGACGGTCGTTCAATCCGAAAGGGTCGCAAAACCGCGAGTTGACTGATATTACGATATATTCAACTAAGTGCATCTTTTCAAAACACGGAGGATTTTTTTATTTTTGCGTATTGGCAGGCTAACAGGTTACGTATTTGTGTTTACTCTTGCGTTATGTTGGCTCAGAATCCCATTAGAAAAACAGAAGTCTGTGAGGAGAAATTCGCAGGCAATTCGAGCCTAAACAGTTTTGTGTTAACCCTTTGAGGCGCAACCCTTTCCCAATGCTGAAAAAAGGGCAGCCGTTGCCATCGCTCGACTTCACTACCAGCAAGATGACGGACGATCGAAACGTTCATCGCGTGCCACAGATCGAGAGACCCCTTTTTCAAGACGGCACAGCCAGCTGCGTCAAAAAAGGGGTCTCTCGATCTGTGGCACGCAATGAATGTTTCTACTTAACTACCAACAAGATGGCGGACGATCGAAACGTTCATCGCGTGCCACAGATCGAGAGACCCCTTTTTTTAGGACGGCACAGCCAGCTGCTTCAAAAAAGGGGGGTCTCTCGATCTGTGGCACGCGATGAACGTTTCGATCGTCCTCCCTCTTGCGGGTCGTTCAGACGAGCGATGGCCACGGCTGCCCTTTTTTCAGCATGGGGCACTCTATCCAGCTGTTCTCGCATTCTTCCATTTTTCAGCAGATGTCAGTGCTCTTCAAAAGAATCGTGACCCTTTTTTGACGGGAAAGGACGAGCTCAAAAGTAAAGGATTCTCGTGGAGCTAGGTCACCCGCCACTCTTTTTATAGAAATCCAATCTATTCTTCGTGACTGGCAACAGTCCAAACGTCAGACTTTGGTCTTCCCAGAGCGGGATCACTGCGCGTTGAAGGGTTAAAGCCGCCCCACCGTCCCCTCAGAAATTTTATGGCTTAGGAGCCCCTGTGGGGCTGGATCCAACTCTGTTTAACACTAATAGGAGAACCATGGGCGCAGCCAAGGGGGGGGGGTTAAGGTCCCCCCCCCCCAATGAGGAATTTTTTGCCATACAAAATGCATATTCTTCAATCCCTTATCACACGCACGTATACATATATGTGAGTTGCAGTAGTCGTAACCCTCCCCCCCATGAAAAATTTCTGGCTACGCCACTGAGGAGAACTGGTCGTTGTATGCACTGCTTGTGGATGGATCATTAAAAATAAAAATTGCTTTTGAGGGCTGACACAGTAGCGCATGCGCGATTTTGAAAGGCGCGTCGAAATGAGGTAAAATACAGAAATATAATTGAGTCCAAAACTAAAAATTGGACGCCATTTTAAATGTCACGGAGTCGTAACAGAATGGGTTAAGTGTTTGCTTTCGACACGAGTACAGTACAGTACGCCTACTGTACAATCCATTCAAAGAATGGGCACCAGAATAAATCATTCAAACACATCAAAATAATGGAAAAGTACTC
This sequence comes from Cheiracanthium punctorium, assembly GCA_038373885.1. NCBI lineage: Eukaryota > Metazoa > Arthropoda > Arachnida > Araneae > Cheiracanthiidae > Cheiracanthium > Cheiracanthium punctorium. Next base: position 10,143 of record JAWZYV010000929.1, on the reverse strand, counting down.
AATATTTTACTTTACTATCTACTACGACTGCTTACGTAGGTTTCCGATTTCGTTTAAATCCATTTAAAATGCCCCTATCGAGTGTTTACTTTCAAAAAATTTCAGTTATATTCAATTTCAATGATAGAAAGTCCCAATGACGAGGAGGTATTCGCCAAGGGTCTAGTCGAGAGATTGACAAAAAAGAGTGAAATAGAATTGGAAAACATTAGACAAAGGAAGCAGGAGGAAAATAAAAAAAATGGAATTTGAAAGGGAGGAAAAGTGAATGACATATGAGTTTGCGAAATTTAGATGAGAGAATCAGGCAAATTTCGATAGTAGCCTGTCTACGATTGTGTTGTACAGTGCTAGTCGTGAGCCGGTTTTGACAATGCACAGATACGACACGAGCAAGACGTTGGCTTACGTTGGGTTTTGTTTGAACGGCAGGCTAGGTGAACCCTTTGAGGCGCAACCCTTTCCCCATGCTGAAAATAGGGCAGCCGTTGCCATCGCTCGACTGAACGACCCGCAAGAGGGCGGACGATCGAAACGTTCATCGCGTACCACAGATCGAGAGACCCCTTTTCTGACGACAGCCAGCTGTCTTCAAAAAAAGGGTCTCTAGATCTGTGGCACGCGATGAACGTTTCGATCGTCCGCCATCTTGCTGGTAGTTAAGTCGAGCGATGGCAACGGCTGCCCTTTTTTCAGCATGGGGCCATCTATCCAGCTGTTCACGCATGCTTCCCTTTTTCGGCAGATGTCAGTGCTGTTGAAAAGAATCGCGACCGTTTTTTGACGGGGAAATGACATGACGTGCTCAAAAGTAAAGGAGTCTCTGTCACCCGCCACTATTTTATTGAAATCCAATCGATTTTTCGTGACTGACAACAGTCAAAATCTCAGAGCTGGGTGTTCCAAGAGCGGGAACACTGCGCGTTAAAGGGTTAAGGGAAACGAAAATGCGTGATTTGACAGTCGCAGCTCTGATGGAGTCGGGTGTTTTTTATGCTTTGACGTTTATAGAAGGCTCTGTGACCTTCCAGAACCAGAGGGTAGCCCTACAGTTTGAGTAAGATTGGGGGGGTTATCAAGCGTGGACCAAGGGTTCATTTAAATATGGGATTATAGGGGATGAACAGGAAGTTTTGCTGAACTGGCATGGTGTCTCCTCTGTGCACCTTGAGTCGGAAACGATATCCTTAAACACGCAGCCTTAGTTATGTTATAGTCGTGTTGTTTAAAATCTGAGAAAATCGCTCTAATTAATCTGTTTATACATCATTTTTTAGAGATATTACAATTTTTTGCATTTTCAGATTTTGTACTTATTTTACGCATAAAACAACAAAAGAAATGTATTTAATCATGTTTTATAAAAAAAAAATTCAACTTTTTAAACTGTAACTTTTGCTATTTTCTCGATTTTTTGAGAGTTTGAGGGATTCTAAGCCAACTATATTTTAGATTCGGATTAAGCAAATCAAATAACATAAAAATCCTCTTTGATTTGGGTCAGCAAAATTTTTTTCATTTATACAATGACGATTTTTTGCTATTTTTAACATTTTTCAAGTTTTTTTTTTTCAATGTTTTGAGATTTAGAACGGTTTACAATCTAAATACACTTTCAATTTGTATTCAGCGGATCGAAATACATTAAGAATTATGCTTGGTTTAGATTCATAAATTTTTTTAATGACCATTTATCCAATGTACGCTATTTTTTCAATTGATTCGATAGTCGGGGGTGTACGGCTTAAACTGACTTAAAATTCGGATTCAGCGGGTCGAAATACATGCCGGTAGATAGGTAGCGTCCGATGTACAAACAACTTTTTTTTGTGTGTGTGCCAGTGTAATAGCTCAGTAAAAGTGGGTGCGTATATGAGAAACCAGCTGCTCTCAATTGAAAGTCCTCAGATATAAAAATACAGGTAAAACCTGTTCAAGTCTCTAAAAAGAAAAATATACAGCATGTGCCATTGGCACCATCCAGTCCACACTATAGCTCAACCCAGTGGGGCACACAAGAGAGGGGTCCAGGGGGTCTGGACCCCCCCCGCGTGAATTATCAACTTCGTTTCGTTACATTATAATGCAGTTTTTGACATGTTTTAAAAGAGTTTTTTAAATTATAATTTTTATTAGTTGAGATAAGTAAATAAAAACATAATTCAATATATACGAATGTATCGAAGTTCAGGAAGGCTTGTGTGTCCTTGTTCAGGAAGACTTGTCGGTGTCCACCAGTCGGTCACAGCAGTATGAACTAGACCCCCTCCAAGAGAAAATCCTGTGTGCGCCAGTAGAGCGATGGCAACGGCTGCCCTTTTTTCAGCATTGGGAAAGGGATGCGCCTCAAAGGGTTAAAGAAGCAGCCTTAGTTATTGATAATAGCTGAGTGAAAGTTCGCGCGTATGATAAATCAGCTGCTCTCAATACACAGTCCTCAGATGTAAAAACACAGGTAAACCCTGTTCAAGTCTCTAAAAGGAAAATATACAGCATGTGCCATTGGCACAAGTTCCGAACTATATCCCAACCTGTGATTACTTCAGAGCAAAAAAGGGGAATGTTTTGAAAAGAGTAATATAACTGATCTGTTGAAACGTTTTAACAGATTTTACAACTCATTTATAAACGTGATTGTCGTCTGAATGTGTTATTTTAAATACTCATTTTAATCTGCTTATTTTAAGCGTTCATTTTCAATGCATATTCTGGATACCATGTTAAATGCTTGGTGCTGAGGTTCGGTCCCTGGGGGTCAGTGACGACCAGAATGACCGAATTTGTGGGAATTATCCCAGATACTCAGATGCTTTTCCTCACCCGCTTACCGTAAGCGGCAGCGAGTGTAAACTAAAGATTAGAGTGTTAATGCTGACGCTACGAACGAACCGATAATTTTGTGCTATCGCTGATGATGAGCCGACAGTTGTGAGTAGTGTGCGTGTGCCATGATGTGTTTTGTGATAGTACTTATCGAGTGATGATCTGAATTTTAATGTGTTATTGAGTGTCGATATAAATTTTTAATGCGATAATTGGTTTTAATAGTGTATTGACAATCGAAGAGTATCACAAGTTTTTTTAATAAAGCTGTTGAGAGTTTAAACGAATTGTGTCGTTAATAGTACGCTAGACAGCAGACTCACATTTATTTTATAAAAAAAAATCTCGGCTATTCGAGCCTCGTCAAGGGGAGACCCCCCCTGAACCCCCCTCATTTTTGAGTTTCATGATGGCCCTATTAAAACGATATTAATGGACTGTTATTTTATCTCGCCTCTTTCGCGTAGTTCGCCTGGTCACCCTATGTTGACATTTTTAGGAGTGTCACCTATTGATAGAAAAATACATGGGATGCCTATTCTGCAGCTTACGAAAGAGTAACAATAGATTAAAGCTGTTGTGAACGAATAGTATTTAAATTAAGGTGACCATACGTCCTCGAAATTCGAGGACAGTCCAAATATAGATCTTTTTTTCATTTTGTCCTCAAAAATACTTTGTCCCCAAATTTAAAGATTTGTACTTTTCTTTTCCCTGAAAGTTTCCTAGTTTATTTCATTCAGAAAAAACTGAAGAAAGAAGAAAAATAAACCAACTAAAAGCGCCATCTATTTAGAGAAACAATGAAATTCGATCTCTGAAAACGTATCCGACTATGAGCCAAATTTCCCATTTAAGTTTTGTTAATGATTAATCACTTTTCATGAAGAACCATGCTTGAAATTGACGTACGAAAATTTTCTTGCACTCGAATACTTTTTTGAGAGGGTGTACATAGTTTCATGAAGAAATATCACAAAATGATCCAATGTAAAAAGCAATGTCTTCTGAAAAATACAAATACTATTTATTCCCAGAGTTAAATTTTAAATAAATTGCAATATTTTAACATGATGTTCCTTTCATATTTCTTGTTTAAATAAATATTTATAAATGAATGAAATACTTCCATTCATTTATTAGAAATAAGAATACACAATTGATATAAAGAGCTATTAGAGTTCATTTTTAAGTATCAAAGTCAGTCAAGATTTAAAGTATGGGTATACTGCTATACACCCTCCAAAAAAAGTATTCCAGTAAAAATTTCCTACGTTAGTTTCGTATATTAAAAATTATTTATTATAGAATATGAATTAGGCTAGGTATAAATATGACTCTCCATATTTCTGTCACGTTTTACGTTTTTAAAAAACTCAATTTTTATTCACAAATCTAAAATAGGAAAATTATCTCTTACTCGAATACTTTTTTTGGAGAGTGTATATGGTAATATGTTGTGTCCTCGAAAATATTTTCTAGTGTCCCCAAGTTTTGTTCAGATTCGAGGACAATGCTTGATTTGTCCCCAAATTACTGTTTAGAAATATGGTCGCCTTAATTTAAATGCATGTAAAATTATGTCGCTTTTTTGTGTCTCTTTATTATATCGCATTTTTGGGGCACATTTTTCAATAAAGGGTGTTGAGAGATAAAATGACATAGTCATTAATAAGAGTGAAACTTAATGTAATATTAGAAACTTCTCATATTAACTAATGTTTCTGTATTACAAACATCTCCTATTAAATGAATACTAAAGTTCAGGAAATTAAAGACCTCGCTGAGCATTTATTATAGATTTAAGTCCCATTCAGTAATTTTGCTGGTGGGTCTTTAAAGTCCCGCTGGGGCACATAAAGGGTTAAACCCTATTTAATTTTAATGTTTTCATCACTTTATTTTTTATTATTTTTTTTAGTACTGACCTAATTACTTTTACAAATTTTTCAGAAATTTATAGACAGCGAGTCTACAAAAAAAAAAAATATATACAGCATTTTAAGTGCTCCCCGATTTCAAAAAGTTTGAGAACCACCGTACACTAAGAGCGTGATCATTAGTAGCTAGGGCATGGGTTGAGATCTTACCATATATTTTTTGGAATACCGAAGTTTGTAACTGAATTGTTTCTAACTATCAAGTGAACGTTTTGTAAACACTCTGTATTGTGATTGAAATGGATGAACGTCTCTAAAAGGCACTTTAAACTATGGCTGCCCATGCAGACCGTCTAAAACATGGACATTTTGCACGCTTTTGTAAAAGAACGATAAATGCTACGTACACCATTTTCCACGGGTAGACCTATTACTTTCGAAGAAAACCGTCATAAAAGTCACTCATTCAGCGATTGTGAAAATTGGAGCATTCTTGCTTATAATGTGTCCCTTCTATTTCCAAAATTTTGCAGTCCAAATGAGGGCTGCTTTTGAAATAAACGGAAAAAGCAACGTTTAGGCATTTAGCTGATCTCAATGGATGCCCGTTGTGGAGGCCATTACAAGGGCGCTATAAAAAAACATCTACACTCAGTCTATTTAATCTCCGTCCACTCAAAATAAATAACTTCAGATTCAATTTTTATTATATATACTCAAATCGAAATTACATTTTCCTCCGAAAACGAGCGAAAACTTTTCGCATCCGAAAGACTTCGATTCGCTGGAAACATCCCCTCTGATATCAGTGCTTCATGCAGACGAAGTCATTTTATTTGTGAAAAAAAGAACTACGTAATCTAGAAAAAAGATTGTAAACGAATGGAAACTGCCATTTTCCTTTCCAAGCCTGAACCGCGATTTCAGTAGGACGTCATAGTCAATCGCGACAGCTCATTTTGTCAGTCAAGGGATTCACTTTTTGGACTCTCGGAAATAAAATAGAGCCGAAATGGACGAAAAAATTGCTTCAAAATGAGGAAACTGGAGGATTTTCAGATTTTAAAAGAAGTGCTGATAGTTTATATTTTTATGCGTCATTATTAAAAATGTTAAGCGTTTCGTACAAACGGTGTATTGCGCTTCACTTTTTAATCTTTTTGGAATCATGGCGGTCAAAGTTTTATTTTTTAGTGGCCTTAAATCCCGTAAATCGTTTTTCGATGTAATGGGATACCACGGGAATGGCTAGGGAATCGGCGATTCAGGGATCTGCGTAACATTTGGGGTTGGATAATCCATCGTCTAAACGAGTGGTTTCCAATATTTTTGTCCCTGCGAGCTTCTCAAATCCAAAAGAATAGGGTGACCCTCTCGTGCAGTCGTTGTGTACTAGTACTGTATTATTTTCAGGAACCTCTTTATACAGCTTGTGAACTCCTGGGAGTTTGGGAACTACTGGTTGGGAATCGACGGTCTAAACGGACCCGTTGTCATCCATGAAAAGTATCGGCTACTTAGTCGTCATTTAGAAATACTTCTAGGTACTAGACATAGATATCTCATAGACACACACGTTTAAAAAATTTTATTTTGTGTGTATGATAGACGTCCAAATAAGAAATACAAATGCTAGCATCGAAATAAAGACACCCTATACCCCATTACAGTAGCGAAACTAGAATTTCATATCTATCTATATATATATATATACAGGGTGTCCCGAAAAGGTGGTCAAACGCTTTCATTCTTTATCTATTACAGATAAGTGGACCCTGTCCACTGTATAGAACTGCGTCGCAGCTGGACGTTTCTACAACGGAAGGCGATTGCTTGCAAAGTTTTAAAAATGGAAGCGTGCTACTCGGGAATGTATTGAAATTCTTTTGAGCACTCCTGTAAAGTATCTACGAATGCTACAGACACCTTTTCAATGGGGTGCGTGGTACTGTAGGTAGGAATAACATGTGTCAAAAGTGTAGCCACCGTTGCCTGTTCGACAGCAGTTACAACACTGGAAGACAAACCGATATCATAAACGCTTCATTACTGTTGGAGTGTTCATACCAGACAAGATCTTATTTATCTGTTTTTCGACTAATAATGTAGTACTAGAATTGCTCTAGCTGAACTTCTGAAGATCTCTAGACTGGACGGGTGAAACTACAAAAGCCCATCCCTGCATCAGAGGCTTCTTTTCAGGATTATCAGCGAGCATTGCATCCCGTACGAGACAGTTGTTATGTTCACTCAATTCAAAAGTGTCTATAGTGCCACTTTTTTGAGGACATTTAATTTTTTTTTTAAATTTGCCTCTCGGACTGTCACAAAAAATACACATTTTTCCTCATCCTAATTTTACGAATGATAAATAGGACGGAGATCTTTTGTAGGTTGTCGAAGACGGGCCTCTGTCGGCAGCGTCTCAGATTTCCGATATCCAAAGGATTTTGACAGGTATTATTGCAATGGCAAGTGGAGCAAAGTATATCCAATGGGTACTCATTTTAGGTACAATTCAACGCTCTATAACTTTTATATAATGTTTTGAGCCATTTACGAAAAATTTTAGAAAAACAACAAAACATCCCATTTTTGGTCACGTATTCAACTTAGGAGCCGACGCTCATCACGGGGGTGGGGAACCTAGGACAGTGATATTGGAACACAAAAGAAGCTGTCAAAACAATAAAACCTTTGCCAACCATTTTTTCCTCCAGGAAATACCCAACTACTGGACAACAACGAAAAGTACTTCACTTCGTTTTTGGGTCACCCTGTATTGCATACATATAACCTACGAAACCAAAAACCTTTTCGAATTTTCAAAGGATCGTCCATTTCCTTTAAAATGAGTGGGTCATAGGTGAACCAACTTATATTTCAAATCATAAAGGAATCGTGAGGGACTTAAAACGCATAAAGTAGACCATTAACAGGCAGTATCTTACAGGGTGGCTACAGAAATTGAGAAAAAAAGTTCCCTGATTTTTCCCTGATTTCCCTGACAATCTTTATCAAATTTCCAGAACTAATTATGTACATACATACCATAATCTTTCATATAAATCGCCATTGTGTATCATGCACCAACAGGTGAATGCTTCATATAGGGAAATAAATAATAGAAAACCACAAAAATGCTTAATATTAATAAAATTGTAGTTCAGTTTCATAAATCCAAACATAAGATTTAGTCGAACCCTAAAAGACAATATGTAGCAGAAAGTTTCCTCGTTTTATAAAGGCAGTGTTCAATTTTAAGCGTAAGGATGACTGATCAAAATAAACTGGCGACCTAGTCAACTTATTTTATTTCAATCAATGTATCGTTTCAAAAAAAAAAAAAATATATATATATATATATATATATATGTAAAAAGGCTTAAAAATGAGCACTATCTATAAAAAAAATCGTCTTGCGGGGGAGCTTAGCAGGCATCACTCAAATGTCCCACCACTTTAAAAAACACAAGGGCGCAGTAAGTAATAGACTAAATCATCTTTTACCATTCATTCAACCTATGACTTTATTCAGGAAGCAATTCACATGCCGATATGATTCGCATATCCGATTTCTTGTATGATCCGCATCTTAGAACGAGTCCGAATACATGCACTTTTTCGGATTCGTATAGTGATAGTGCCTACATCACTTAGTCTCGGATTCATATTTCTATGTCCTCGTATGATCTGTATTCTGGTTTCGGATTCGTAAAATGTCTGTATCTGTGCATCAGTTGAGCGTCATGTGATCCAGAACGGAGCCGCGCATCAGATTGACAATTAAAAATGATCCAAGTTCACTAGGCAGAAACAAAAGTTCCCTGATTTTTAAATATTTTTGCAAAAATCCCTGATATTTCCATGATTTTTCCAGATCGAAAAAGTACCCTGATTTTTCCATGATCTGTCGACACCCTGTCTTAGCGTAACAAGACCCAGGAATTTTGAGCCCACTTAACGGAGTTAGGCCATGAAATCAGATTGCCTGAGTTGTGGGCATAAGCACACACAGGATTATTTATACGGATAGAGGGGGTAAGTCAGGAGTACTACACCAGAAATATACTACATTTTAGAACTGAATCACACCTACGTTATACCAGTACGTGAATCATTATGGTAATAGAAAGGGCATTCCATAAAAACTGAAAGTTCCTTTTTTACGTAGGGGCAACACCGCGAAACTAAAAAATAGAAGTGCAGGCGATTTTTTCAAACTGTTAACTGTACGTTTATACAAAATTCTAAACGAAGCAGACGATTATTTTATTTTCCTAGTTCCGTGCTGGTTTAAAGAACTGTTCTATTTGCCCTACAGAAATGGCGATGCGTGATTCAAAGTTACAAAACGAAACGCGTTGTGCCATTAAATTTTGCTATCGTTTGGACAAAACAGCTCCAGAAACAGTTACGTTAATGTAAGAAGCTTACAAAGACAAATGTTTTGGTTGAAGGAGAAGCTCCGTGGCAGAAAATGGAGCACAGATTCTGAAGTCATTTCAGCAGTGGATGTTCTTGGAAGCAGCTTCCAGAAAAGGGCTTCTCTACTTGTTTTGAAAAGTGGGTTCAACGATGCCTATCATCTGACGGAAGGTATTTTGAAAAAAGAATGATGTATTTTTTGCTGCCAATATATTTCTTGATTTTTTATGATTTTACTCTCAGTTTTTATGGAATGCCCTTTGTATATATTTTGGCCTGGAATTCAATTTTCTACATTTTTAGGACTCTTTCTTTCATTGCCTTAGCAACGAAATGGCAAGTGGATTCGGAATCCGTTCCCATACCCTCTACCGCCTTGTTTCACGAACTCCAACGTAAACGTACCCGCTATTGTTTCACGTGTGTCATAAGACACGAAAGTACTACACAAGTCATTTTTTAATACTTCAAAATGAAAAGGGGTCTAAAAATTGGACTATCTCCCCTCTTAAAATTCTCCGACTGGAGAAGGGGGGAGGGTGTGACTGCTCCCACCCCCGCCCTGGATCTCGTGCTGGAATGACCGTTGGAGCTGTCACCATCTAAAAAGGGCGAGCCATTGAATGTTCTTGCCGGTGGATTTATTGATTCCCTGAGCCGAACCCTGAAGTTGCCTGGCTGAAACTCCCGTTCATGCGAGGACAAAAAAATCCAATTCACCTCTTCTAACCTCGTCGAAATCTCGCTATAACGAAACTTCAACACACCAAACGTTTTGATCTCTCTATCCGGTAGTTCGCTCTATCCGGGCCGTTCAGAAAGACAGAAGTAAAAAGGCGGAAGCCGAATTTTTGTTGGTTATATTGTTGGGTTCGCTACATATCGGGTGAGCCACAAGGCGTTTCGTCTGTATTAACCTTTTGAAAAACCGGAAAAAGCGGCCAATTTTTAAAATAATGCGTAGCCTTTTCTACCTTTTAAATGCTCCAGTTTCGTCCAAAGGACTCCTTGT
>JAWZYV010000928.1:0-19950 GCA_038373885.1 Cheiracanthium punctorium | reverse complement strand
GCACACAAAAAATAACTGAGTAAAAAAAAATCAAAATTAATACTTAAGTATTTTATAAGGAGCACCATTAGATTTTTTTTTTTTAGAAAATTGCTTTTAGTGAATTAGGAATTTAGGTAGAGGTGAAACATATGGGTGAGATGTGTTAAAAAAAAAAAAAAAAATACTTACACAACAAGCTTTTTTTTAAACAGCGGACAATCAAGAGTGAGTGTCTCAAATTCACCCCCTTCACCACAAACATTTAGGCCATACTTTTTATTCTGTTTCATAAATTAAAAAAACAATAATGATTAATATCGTTATCATTATTAATATCAAAGTTTTAATGAAAGCATTTCACACATAAATAGACATGCAGAGAGAAATTAAACATACCATTTCAAGCATGTGAGGATAGATTTCTTCGATTGTCATGCCAAGATGTTTATTAATGTCCAGACCTTGTTAAAATAAAAAACAGAATTTTTTAAAAAATAAGGCAAAATATTATAAAGAAAAAAATTAACCAAATAGTTTCTGATTGAAACCCAGTGATGTAATGGCTAGTACACTGCGCTTCAATGCCTCAGGTCAGGGGTTCAATTCCCAGGCTGGAGTTGGTTGAGTCAGCCTTTTGTCCCTTGAATGCGTTGATAAAATGAGGACAAAGCTTGCAAAGACTAAATGCTGAGAACTTTGTGCCAGATTTACCACCTGTCTGGGACATTGCTTCTACACCCCAGAGCCCATATTTATGAGCAGAGAGGGGCTATTACCCCCCTACCAGATACCAGTAAAAGTATATACTACCCAAAAGTATGAACTACTATATACTATAGGATTTAATGAGTTATGTACTGACATAACATAGAAATGTGTTAACCCTTTAACGCGCAGTGTGTCCGCTCCGGGAACGCCAAACTCTGGCGTTTTGACTGTTGCCAGTCACGAAGAATAGATTTGATTTCTATAAAAATAGTTGCGGGTGACATAGCTCCACGAGAATCCTTTACTTTTTAGCACGTCATTTCCCATAAAAAAAGTCACGATTATTTTTAACAGCCTTGAATACACACACACTAAAAGAATAATGATGCTAGATAAAAGCTACTATTAATCCATTTGTGTTATTCAAGAAGTGGAATATTGTTGGGGTTTTTTCCAGTAACAAACTTTTTAAACTCCTCACATTTTTAACAGTTTTTTTTTAATTTGTTTTAGCAAGAAAAATATTTTAATCAGTTTTCAATTGTCAACTTTGCACTAGTGCACATATATGTGCATCTGTGATAATAGTAATAGATAGGATATTTTCGTGCATATAAACACTCATGATGCAAAGTTTAGGAAAAGTTTAGTTTTCCTTTCTTCTCACAAGTAAAATCTGAATTAATAAATGTCTCGCAGATACAAACAATGCACAGAAATTATATTCATACAGTTCAAAATTTAATTTAATCAGGGTTCTGTCCAGGTCGAAATCGGGTCCGAAAACGGACCCTTCACAAAATTCAACAAGTTAAAAACGGACCCTTCACAAAATTCAATATCAGAAAAACGGACCCTTCACAAAATTCAATATCGGAAAAACGGACCCTTCACAAAATTCAGTTTGACCAAAACGGCCCTTTCACAAAATAACTATTGCACTTTTCAATTGAGTTTAGGAATTATTATCATTTAGCGATCGCCGATCGGCACCCAATAATATCTTGGCCTAAATGTAAACAATGTTGATGATGATGACGGGAGGTAGGTTGATTGGAGGCCCTAAGCCAGGGGGGTAAATTACACCGCCTACGATTGCAGTTTGAAGCAGACGCCTGCACTTGTTTGTTCTTCCTCCTAAGTTCCCCTCACCTGCTATGTAGGAGCTCTCTTTCTGGGAATAAAAATCGGACTAGTAGCGAGCTCTCATTTATTATTTCTTTTCATGTGAGTTGTGTTTATGCCAAAAAATTAAACATCAAGACATATTCCACTATAATATTAATAAGGCTCATTGCCAGAAGAAAAGGTGATGACAGCTGTCATTCTCGGATAATTACAACGTTCTTCATGAATAAAGCCAGTGGCGTATGTAAAAAGGGCAGCCAGGTTGGGGAGGAGATTAAAAGAAAGCACTTTGTTTTCCAAACTGGCACATTTATGTACCATGTATTAAATGTTCAGAAATCGTTTGATGCAATCTCAAAATGATTAACTTAGTCCTAAATCTTATTCTAAAAGACAGACATAAATTCAGATCAATGCAATGTTTCAAAATCGCGCAAACGTTCTAACTCGCAATAATTCGTTTTGCATTTTGAAATGAATCCGTAATTCTCTAATGTTTAGTAAATATCTGTAATAACTATAAATAATCTGAAGTAGAAAGGCCATGTAATGATTACACTAAAACAGGGTGTCGACAGATCAGGGAAATCATGGAAAAATCAGGGTACTTTATCGATCTGGAAAAATCATGGAAATATCAGGGAATTTTGCAAAAATATTTAAAAATCATGGAACTTTCGTTTTTGCCTAGTGAACTAGATCATTTTAAATTGTCAATCTGATGCGTGCTCCGTTCTAGATCACAAAATACTCAACTGATGCACAGATACAGACATTTTACGAATCCGAAACCAGAATACAGATCATACGAGAACATAGAAAAATGAATCCGAGACTCAAGTGATGTAAGCACTATCACTATACGAATCCGAAAAAGCGCATGTATTCGGACTCGTTCTAAGATGCGGATCATACAAGAAACCGGATATGCGAATCATATCGGCATGTGAATCAATTTCACACATGTGAATTGCTTCCTGATTAAAGTCATAGGTAAAATGAATGGTGGGTCATTCCACGTCAAATCAAACACAAAACTGGAGAAAGTTCACCACACCAACTTAGATTTTCCTCAAATTTTATATAGAGGATTTATAGGCTAAGACATCAACAAATCTCAATTTTGAAGGTTCTACGATAATTAATTACCAAGAAATTAACTATGCAAATTTTTAAGTACTCCAGGCATTTGCAAAAACTAGAAAATACATAAAAGTGCTTGTATCGGAAAACGTAAAGCAAACAACAAAAAATGCATGTCACACACAGTGTTAAATTAAAAAAAAATCTAAAGTTAAAATTTTCAATTACTTTTAATTTAACCCTGTTGTTTTTGGCAATCATCCATCAGCCAATAAATCTTTGTAATTCTGTATGACATTCGAGTCAATAGAAGGAACAAAGTTTATTAAAAGAATTGAATTCCTGTAAGTTACAATACTTATTTACCTTTAACAGAATGCGAACAAAATTGTGCTTTGGCTAGTTTTCTGGATACAGCAATTTGAAATAGATTTTACTGTATACTGTATTAAATTTTTATTGTTACAACAACTAGCATAGCAATGTCAGGCACATTGTCAAATTGCACATTCGGTGATATATTGCAGAATAAATGTCATGTAATCAGTTATTCACGGCAAACTTTTACGTCTACCCTCCTAGGAGGATTATATTTGAAATGTTCTGAAATCGATTTTTAGGCATTCTTAAGTGTTGTGTATTCTACAGCAAGAATTTTATCGATATCTCTTTTCTTTGAGATCCCGCAGAATATGTGAAAAGAGCATTTTGGGCCTTTATCCTCCATAAATTACGAATTTTGGAAAGTACTCTCTAATCTAGCACCTACGCTATAAAATCCCACTCGTGCTAAATTTCGTGTTATTAGCTTCAGTAGTTTTGGCTAGGTAAAATATTGACATACTGAAAACGGATAGAACTTTCCGGTAGACCTAATATATATATGTTTTATCAAACATAGTTCTTTCTTTTGAGTTCAATATCACACAGAATTCCAAAGATTAATTGGCTGATGGATGACTGCCGAAAACAACAGGGTTAAATGAAAAATAATTCTAAATTTTAATTTTAGAAATCTTTTTAATTTAACATTGTTTTACATGCATTTTTTGTTGTTTGTTTGTTTTACGTTTTCCGATCCAAGCACTTTGATATATTTTCTAGTTTTTGAAAATGCCTGGAGTAGTAGTTAAACTTCAGATATCAATTTAAAAGACATAGGAAAATTGACTAATGCTTCTGAATTTTCTCATCTTCAGTATAAATATTGCATATGAAAATCCTCATATATAGGTACATACATACAATTTTTTTTTTCTCTGCTCCTGAGCAGAAAGCCAAGATGAAATTATTTTGGGATGTAAGATTATTCCATCTTAACAACATATAAAAATTTAAAACGTGTGTCTAATCAGACATGCCGAAAAAAAAATCATGTTTTTTAGCAAATGCAGTGCTCATGCATAAACTATAGAAGATACGCAAATTTCGATAACATTTTTGGAATCAGCGTAAAAAGGTACTCCTAGAAACAAATTTTCACTTCAGTAACTTTTACAGGTAAGGAGTTATTTAAGGAATTGAGAAAAAAGTTGGCATATCTTGCAGAAAACTTAAAAATTTGTATAATTAATTTCTCGGTAATTAATTATCGTAGAACCTGCAAAATTGAGATTTGTTGATGTCTTAGCCTATAAATCATCTATATAAAATTTGAGAAAAATCCGAGTTGGTATGGTGAACTGCACTGTTTGATGTGACGTGGAATGACCCTGGTAAAAGATGATTTAGTCTTCTACTGCGCCGTTGTGTTTTTTAAAGTGATGGGACATTTGAGTGATGCCTGCTAAGCTCTCTCGCAAGATGTTTTTTTTTTTTTTTTTTTTTTTTATAGATAGTGCTCATTTTTAAGCCTTTTTACATATTTTTTAAAATTTAAAACGATACATTGATTGAAATAAAATAAGTTGACTAGGTGGCCAGTTTATTTTGATCAGTCATCCTTACGCGTAAAATTGAACACTATAAAACGAGGAAACTTTCTGCTACATATTGTCTTTTAGTGCTCAACTAAAAATTTTATGTTTGGATTTATGAAACTGAACTACAGTTTTATTAAGCATTTTTATGGTTTTCTATTATTTATTTCCCTATATGAAGCATTCACCTGTTGGTGCATGATACACAATGGTGATTTACATGAAAGATTATGGTATGTATATAATTAGTTCTGGAAATTTGATAAAGATAGTCAGGGAAATCATGGAAAAATCAGGGAACTTTTTTTCTCAATTTCTGTAGCCACCCTGTAAAAGCAATCATTAAGAACAACTTGCAAGAGTGCATAACATCCAATTCAAAACAACGGGAGCTGCGGTCATTGCGTGGCTAAGTCTAAGCTTATTGTTTACTAATTCACAACTGCATACTTATCAAACATAACATCCTTACGGGTGAAATCAGTTTCAACTCCCTTCTTTCCCCCCAACTGAAAGCGTAATGTGCCAGATGGCCCTTTTACATTGCTGAAAAAACAAACATTCCAAGGGCATCTTTCAGATCACGCAAATAAAAGAAAACAGAAACAATAATTATTTATAAAAGGACATTTTATCTCGTTGCATTAAAAAAAAAAAAAAAAAAAGCTGATTGGATTTTTTTGAAGGAACAGTTATACTTCCTGTTTTGTAAAGGGTCGTTTAAACATCAATTTTGACTTCATTGTATTGTCTCCTGTATAAGAAAACTGTATGGTAAGGAAGGAGAAAAAGTTTTGGCAAATAAGAAAAGAAAAACGGACCGACATACCCAGGCATAGGGGGGAGAAAAAGGACATTGACGGGTGCCGCGCCCTGTTTAATCGGTCGAGAATCCACACTGTGGAATGTGAAATGGGATAAATATAGGTCAATCACTGCTCAAAGCTGGAAAAAAAAAGGGGGGGTAGAAATAGTGTAATACTGCATTTTTTCATTCTTGGGAGTGAACAACAAAGCATAGGAGTGATTTTATTGGGATTTAATATCATTTTAAAGAGCGGTCATAGGGGTACACTACAGAGAAATGCTATCGGCATAGGCAGGGCCATAGCGAGCCATTTTTTGCTAGAACCTATCATTTTTGATAGAAGACTGAAAATTTATAACTTAATTAAATTTTTTAAACTTAATTAATGCATGGGCACATCTTACAGATTGGGAATTTTCTCTTTGGAGACCATATAAAAATGTACATTTGTATTTATTTAGATTTAATCTTCCAACATTTATTATAATCATTACTGTAAAATTCTGTGCCTTTTTTTTTTAACATAAATTTGTGATTTACTGAAAAATATTTAAGGAATAAAACCCCAGGTCAGTGTTTTGGGGATATTCTGTGTACACTGACAAGTAATTTTTCTTTAATGGTACAAGTTGAAATTAATTTTTAAAAATGTTAGCTAATTTCTCCCATCTGTAATTATCTGCAACTTATTTTTGCTTTCCCTTCAATTGTGGAAATTTAACTAGATTTATAAATTGCATTTTTCACATCGTTAGTATTAGAGTATTTCTAGTCGAAACTGACAGACATTGTAATATTTAAAAATTACTAAAGTTTGAATTTGGGGTGTAAATAAAAGTGTTTAGTACCTGCAATTTAAAATCAAAACTACCATGGCCTACGTTTATTATAAAATCTGTTTTTTAATCATTTAAAAGTAAAGATTTAAAGCTTTATATTTTTAATTTTAATCGAATTTTTTTTTAAATATTGTTCTAGGGTATGACTATCCCGTATGTTCGGTGAACAGGAATTATTCAGTTTTGGCCAATGTTTTTTTAAGGGAACTAACTATACCCATTTTGTTTTTAATTTTTTAAAAAATATTCAATTCTATTTCGTGATTGCTTTCTTGCTCAAAAATGAAAAAGAAAATTGGAAGAAGTTCACAAAATAAGGAAAGATTCACAAAAATAGAAAAAATTCACAAAATTAGGTATAAATTCACAAAATTAATTATAAATTCACAAAATTAGGTATAAATTCACAAAATTAATTATAAATTCACAAAATTAGGTAAAATTTCACAAAAATAGGACCCTGGGAAAGAAACCTGGACTGACCCCTGTTAATGCACATAAAGAATTCAAAATAAACATATAAACCTATTTAAAAAAAAAAAAACCTTTCAAAACAATAACTTACTTTTCCCCCATCTTTTTAGCCAATACACTTAATAATAATAATAATAATAATAATAATAAAGGTAGGGATGTTTTAGTTATATTGAAAAAAATACACTAATTCAAATAAATTAGCTGTTACTCACAATTCTTACAGTTCTAATTATTTATTTTTTAATAACTATAACTCAGATAATTAATAAGTAATGTTCAATATTGACCTCCAAATATTTACCTAAAGCAGCAACTTTAATGATGATGGCATGTATTTTACAATCAATCATTTCTTTCAATAACTCAGCTTGCTCCCTATGCCAAAGATAAGCCAGCATTTTCAGTCCCAAACGCTCACAGCTGTTGGTAAGAGAATAGAAACATAAACTTAAAATATAAAGCTTTGGACAAAAACACTCAACAAAATGGTGTTAAAATAAGAATTAATTAAAAACTTTGTAAGAAAAAATTTAAAAACATTATAAAGATATTTAACAATCAATTCAGGTGATAAAAAAAAGCTCCATCTTTTTTTCAGTTGTAAGAAAGTTCAATTATTCAATGAGCAGAAAGGTTAAAACTCGTCTAAGGTTTGATGAGTTTTAAACCTTTAATGTGCAGTGGTCACACTGTGGATCCACCCAATTTCACCGTTTACACTGCTAATAGTAAAAATTTTTTAAAACTTTAAAAATGGTTGAATGGCCCCAATGCTGAAAGAGTGCAATCACTGCCATATGGCTGGATTTAACTATCAGCTCTTTTGCACAGCCAGTAGTGTCAAAAAAAGTTCTTTAGCCGTGTGGCATGTGATAGGAAATTCAATCGACTGCTATTTTGCTGGTACAGTCAACTCTCTTTATAACAAAACACGATATAACGAAGCTCACGTTATAACGAAGAAGGATTTCTTATTTAGTTGGCCTAATGTTAAAATATAGGAGTTTTAAAACCTTATAGCGAAATCATTCTAACGAATTTTACTTTATAGAGAAATAAAATTAGTTTGAAATTGGGTTTAGACGATCGGTATAACGAAATCGCTTTACATGTTATGGTATTTATCTTAATATTTTTGGCAATATTTCAGCAGAGAAAACTATTTTTATCTCGGGAAAAGAATTTTTTGTTTCCACGGTATTGGCTAGTAGCAGAGAACAAAGAAAAAGGGAATCTTTTTGTGGGCAGATACAAGTTTCAAGAAGGGTAGCAAGTAAATTCACAGAACTGAGGGGAAACGAGTCCCTAGAGGATCAGGGATCTTTGTTGTTGGGATTCCTTCGAACCTCTTATCTCTAAACTAAAGAGGATAGATCAGTATGTCACATGCTACATTTCTGCGAATTTTCTGACCCCGAGGCTCTATAGTAAACACTAGGCAGGAGACTTCGGTTCTATCCCTTACAGTGTTTCATCGGTGCCAGTGCCAGTCACTTTCTAGCAATTCTAAGGAAGTTAGTTTCCTCCTTCAGCTGAAAGTCAGGATTGAAATGGCGGCTAAACGCAAAGCCTTGTCCATAGAGGGTAAAGTAAAAGTTATAAAACGTGTTGAGGAAAGTAAAATTAAGAAATCTGAAGTTGCAAAAGAATTCGAAATACCGCACTCTACCTTAAGCACAATATTAAAAAATAAAGTCAACTTCCTTCAAAAAGATAAGGTCAGCAAAATATGTTGACGTAGAAGATGCACTCTACTCCTGGTTTAAGGATGCCAAAGAATATTCCAGTAAGTGGACTAGTTTTACAAGAAAAGGCGAGGAATTTCGCATCTTCTTTGGGATATGAAAACTTTGATGTAAGCGATGGATGGCTGTCCAAATTCAAAAAAAGGCACGAAATAGTGTGCGAAAGAGCTCACGGTGAATCAGCAACCGTATCTGATGATACTATAGATGGTTGGAAAAAAGACAAAAGCGAATTTTTTTCAAAGTATGATATGCAAGACATTTTCAACGTTGATGAGACGGGACTATTTTACCGGGCTCTGCCTCAACAAACATTAGCTTTAAAAGGTGAGAAGTGCCATGGCGGCAAATTAAGCAAAGAGCACTTGCCAGTAGCGGTTTGCTGTAATAGGACCGGGAGTGAAAAAAGGAAACTTTTAGTCATCGGAAAATCAAAATCTCCACGCTGCATGAAAGGGGTTACTTCTTTACCAGTCATTTATAAAAACAACTCAAAAGCTTGGATGACAAAAGTAATACAGTCGAGTGCCAAAAATCCGCCGACCTAAAATCCGCAAACGTCCGAAATCCGCACACCTTCTCTGATGTAAATAATGAAATTTGCAGTCATCCACTAGTGATGAAATTGTTGAAAAGTGTCTTGAATCTAGATAAATATGATTCTGGTGATGATGAAAACTTATAAATAATTATATGTTAATAATGATAATAAAATCCGTTTAATAAAAGTTTACAGTTAGGAGAAGAATACCTTAAATTTTTAGGACAGCAAAGCCTGGTAACAAATCAAGAATTAATGATAATTTACCATTTGCAAAAATAAATAAATAAGAGAAAGAAAAAGAGAAGAAAGAAAGAAACTGAAAGTAGAAATAAAATAATACTTTAAAAATTAGAAAAAGAAAATTTTGAAACCATTTGCTTTGCTAGTCAATTTTTTCTTTTTTTTTCCTATGCTTTTGTATTTAATGTGAAAATATAAGTGAAATACTTTTGACTGTATTTTTATTTCATTGTAATTGTATTCAACTTTTTTAAAATCAGAAATGCAATGATTTATCTTTATGGCCTGAAATCCGCCAAATCCTAAAATCCGCTGTAGTGGTGGTCCCAAGCTGTGCTGATTTCTGGCTTTCTACTGTATTTGATGACTGGCTCTTAAATTTCGACAAAAATATGCACAAAAGCAATAGAAAAATTTTGTTGCTTTTAGATAATGTGTCATCCCATAATACAACTGTTCGACTAGAAAATATAGAGCTTTTGTACTTGCCCCCCGAATACTACCGCAAAATTACAACCCTTAGATCAAGGAATTATCAGATCATTGAAGGCTAAATATAGACAACGGCTTCTGCAGAAGGTCATTTTGAATGTTGATGCTGGAAAAGAAACTAAAATCAATGTTTTAGACGCAATAAATCTCATCAGCTGGGCATGACAAGACGTTTCTGCTTCCACCATAAAAAACTGTTTACTAGCCTCAAAATGTATTACGGTTCCGCACGATACTATGTCACAGGAAGAAATCCTTTCATCTGATGGAGAAAGAGTTGATCTAACACCCTTGTTTGATAAATTGCCCGAAAACAGCATAGATGAGTATTTAAATATAGATGTCGGTGTAGAATCAAATCAAGATTTTTCGATTTTCGACATTTCATATTTGAAGACGGAAAAAGAAGATTCTCCCAGTGAGGATGAGTCCGAAAATGAAAATAGTAGATGTGCTATTTCTTCTGTTCAGGCTGTTGAATATATTGAAAAAGTCGGACATTACATGCAAAGCAAAGGACTTTACAGTGAGGATATCGACATGTATTTCAATGCCATAAATAAAATGATAACTAAGGATGCTTTAAAGAAAAGGAAACAAACAACCATAACTGATTATTTCACGGCTCATTAAGGTAATTATGTATGTTTGAATAAGTATCATTTGTAAAGTACAGCATGAGATAGTAATAAATCATGTAAGTTTTCTATTTATTTTATAAAAATTGAAACAAACAAACAAAATTTGGTGTTTAATTGCTTAAATTACAGATGTGTTAATTATTACTAAAGGACAACTTTAACGACTTAATTGCACTAATATTTGTATCTAAATTTTTACTTCACATCTTAAGCATCTAGCTTATTAATGTGGTTGTAACGTTATAACGAAATCTGCAATGGAACACCATATATTTCGTTATAACGTTTTAATGAAATTTCTTTATTACGAAGTTTTTTCTGGGTCCCTTGAATTTTGTTATAAAGAGAGTTGACTGTAATTAAATTGAACAATGGCAACATTTTTTCAGCATTGCACAGTATATCCAGTTGTTTTTCCATATCAATGCGAAAATGGTAATGCTTCAAAGGGTTAAAACATTAACACACTTAAATGATACTTTCAAACACTGCTGAAGAGCTCCTGAGAACAGAGATAGATGAAATGCAACTCACACATTTTCAACACGCAGCCTTTGATAATCTGAAAATATAGCTCCCACTGAAACGGCATCACAATCGTGAGATTTCTGCAAAATGAAAAAAGCAAACTTAATACCATCATGGATCATGGACATTCATCAGAAAAAAGCACAAAAGGTACGCTGTGAATGATCAGAATGAAAAATAATAAAAGCTAGTTTTCTAAATCAAATTTTTAGTTTAAATATTCAATGAGGGTTGTCATTTAATTAAAAAAAATTGTCCGACTTCTCTCACACACACATCATAAGAATTACAGAAAGGATCTTTTTGACAACTATAACAGATTTCTTTTTTTTTTTTTTAAATATAAAGAGTCTTCAGGTTATCGTTTAACTCTCCAAACAAAATTCCTCAACTCAGCAAGACTGTTAATTAATTTATATAACAAAACTGTTTACTTTTTTTAAGGGTTGCCACTTTATTTCTCAAACTAAATTCCACAAACTTTGCATCAAAGTTTGTCATCAATTTCCTAAAGCAAATTTCTCATATTTTTTTTTTTAAATTATGACTAGAATTTCTAAAAAAAAATTCCAAAGGTTTTCCACAGTTACTACAAAATTTCTCAAACAAAATGTACAACTTTCGTGAGATTGCTATTCAGTTTCTCAAAATTTCATGACTTTTTCATTTTTACAACTTAATTTTCTAAACAAATAGATGCAACTTTACTGGGGTTTTTAAGTTGACTCAGAAAATATTTTTCTTGTTTTTTCCTCCCCAAAAAGTGCATTTATGTATCCCAATCAAAAATCACATTTTATTTTTAAGTAAAATATTTTTATGCTTAAGTTATACTAACAAAGGTGAAGCTCTAATACAAATCTTATTGAAATATATACATCACCCTAGCTTTGAGGTCCAACGTATTATAAGTCCGCTATAAGTTAGGTATTAATTATCATTGCTGTGACATTTTATTTATAAATTAGGATTTTTGTTAAATTAGTCAAATTTAGCCCTTTGCACACCAGGGACGTACGTGCATACATTTTTATAACGTCAAACATAACTATCATGGACATACGTGCATACGTTTTTATAATAATGTACATAAATACCATGGACATACCTGCATATGTTCATAGCATTATTGTTGCATAGACATTTTTCTAGAGTAAATAATTGTTATCTGGTATTTTAAGCTGCGATTTTTTAACAAATGATATTTTTAGCCTTCAATAGAATAAAATACACAAGTATTTGAAGAAGCCGTGTACTGGCTGCTCAGGAAATCCTGCATTTTGCAGCACTGACCATTTCTCAGAATAACATAAATAAAGGAGTAGTTACTGTAATCAACTAATTATATTGCGTAATCAAGCCTTCTAACAGAATTTAAATAGCCATTACAGGTAAATAAATTTATTAAACAGATTATTTATAGGCCTGTAATACCAGATTAAATAATCTGGTATTACGGTCCCTTTACAGATAAATTAGCCTGGTGAACAAGGAGTTAACGATAAATAGTACTTTTAAACCCTGTGAAGGCACGCGGTAGATTTTTCAGCCAAGCTGCAGAATATCTTCAAGGTGAAGCATGGTTCATATTTCGACCAAGTAATGTTTTCCACCTCTGTCATTATTCACTTATATTAGAAGGTCAGGGAGAGATGTTGATTTTCATCCATCATTCCCATTGCACCCCAGTTTCAAAAAAAAAAGGGAAATAAACACATAAATGGAATTCCCTTGTTCAAGAAGTTAATTTTACTTCGTGGATGGAAAAGAATAATCCGTTAACCCTTTAACGTGCAGCGATCCCGCTCTGGGAACACCAAACTCTGACGTTTTGACTGTTGCCAGTCACAAAGAATAGATTGGATTTCTATAAAAATAGTTGCGGGTGACACAGCTCCACGAGAATCCTTTACTTTTTAGCATGCCATTTCCCGTAAAAAAATGGTCACGATTATTTTTAACAGCACTGACATCTGCTGAAAAATGGAAGAATTTGAGAACAGCTGGATAGGTTGCCCAATGCTGAAAAAAGGGCAGCCGTTGCCATCGCTCGACTTAACTACCAGCAAGATGGCGGGCGATCAAAACATTCATCGCATGCCACAGATCTAGAGACCCTTTTCTGACGACAGCTGGCTGTGCGGCACAGCCGAGAGATGGCAACGGCTGCTGTCTTTTCAGCACTGGGAGAGGGTTAAAGAGGCAAACACTTTCTACATTCATGACTGACAAAGCCAGCCTCCTGGCCAGAGCCTATGCCATATAATTTTGAAACATGGAGGATGATCCAAACATCATGGCTCACCAGAACAATGTCAACCTCACGACAAACAATTTCTTACACTCACCTCCAAACTATGTCATCCCACCGGCCCTTTCTTGTGAGGTTTATACTGTCATTAAAAAACTCAACAACCGCTCTACTTCCCTTTGAGATAGTATGGCAAATTCGAAAATAAAATTTTGCCCCCCTTTTCATGCGAAGGACAGCTGGCTGTGCCCGGCACAGCCAGCTGTCGTCAAAAAAGGGTCTCTAGATCTGTGGCATGCGATGAACGTTTCGATCGTCTGCCATCTTGCTGGTAGTTAAGTCGAGCGATGGCAAGGGCTACCCTTTTTTCAGCATTGGTAAAGGGTTACGCCTCAAAGGGTTAACTATTGTTGTACAAAGAGCTTTTTTCTTCTGAAGAATCACTGAAAGGGGAGAAAGCATGTTCAAAATACTACCATCATTTTATAGTGACAATGGCAAAATCTTCATGTCGTCTCTAAAAGTTAGCAATATTTAATATTATTTGAGAGGATATGGTAGAGCTAAAATTTTCCTAACTGCTCATTAGTTCTGATAAAAAAAAAATGATACTTAATTAATTTGTTAATCATCCCAAATTTTCCTCATTTATAAACATGCAGGATGTTCATAATTAGTTTCCCTACTCAGAGCTGGGTATAGAAAAATTTAGTCAGAAATTTACCAAGCTTGTGGGAAAACCTCAATGAGGTCAAGGGAGAGTTGTTTCTGTGGGAAAAAAGTATAGCTCAAATAACAGGGTTTCTACAGACTTCACACCCTGACTTTATCTAGTATGCTTTCTCAAATTTTGCTTTTCTATTTTTAAAATTACATCCTTTAATTAATAACTTTTTATATATTTTGCCCCTTTTTTTACAAATAATAATAATAATAAAATTAATATATACAAGAATCTTATTTGACATCACTGGATTCTAACAAAAATCCTGTTTGATAATAATTTAGGATAAAATTAAGCATATTTCAACTGCACAAGATATGCTCATAAAGAACACATTTTAAAATTATTTATAAGGCTGAATGAGAAAATGAAAATAAAACAATTTCTATACTTAGGTTCAAACAGCAAATATTTTCTCGATTTTACCACAAAATTCAATTTTTCTTGCATTTCTCTGGCCTTTCTTCAATTTCTGCTAATTTCCCTGACTTTTTTCCGAAATCCCTGACCAAAACGCATTTCCCTGACTTTCCAGATCTGTAGAAACACTGTCATAAAAAGTAATCGCACAGACAGATCAGGTGACCAGGATGGCCAGCTAGGGTTGAGACCAGACTGACCTTTGCTAGCTCTGACCTCTGCGTAGTTGTTATCAGGCCCTCAAAGTGCCAAGAATATATCATATTTGATTTATTGTAATTAATTACTATCATTGATTTAAATACTTTTTCATTTATAATTCATTTTTGTAATCAACTTGTTGCTTTAAGTTGTATTTATTAATTAGCAAAATTAACATTCTGAACTCCTTCCCTTAAAAAGCCCAGATAGAGCCTAAAAAAAAATCGTGATAAAACCCCCAAACACAGATAAAACTCCAAAAACCCTGAAAAAAAAATCCAATGGGCTGGTTATCTCTGAGAAAACACAAACATTTAACAACCTTACTAATGGCTACTTCCTAAAAATGGGAATTTAAAGCTCTACAATGAAGAGCTTCTAAATCAGATATTTTATAACTCTCCCTGGCTGGAGAATTTGCATACCAGCAAATACAGCTTCGTGAAATGCCATCTGATGGTAATTTTTGAGCCAATTTTTTTCCATGGAAATCTCTCTCCCATGATCTCATTAAGTCTTTACTGTATAATACTCTAAATCAGTGATGCCACTCATAAAATAGCGAAAAATAGGAAAACATGCATGACTAAACAAAAATAATGGAAAAAAGGAAATCTCACGCGTAATAAAGAAAATAAAAAGTGGAAATTATTAAAAATGCAATACATTACATATCTGAAAAGCAATTTCAAAAAAAATATGTAATGTATGGAGAAAAAACATATTTCATTTTTTTGTTTGCTTTCATAAATATTTTTTTTTTCTCATTGACAAAATATTCTTTGTTTCAACTTTAACAATTTTACATCATTTTCATTCATGTCTGAATCTGTTCTTTTTTGCAAAGTTTTATTTACTGGTTTCTTTGAAAAAACTAATTTTAATTTGAAATAGGCATTAATTTTTATTCTTACAGCATTGGAGATTCAAATAAAGGAATGCTAAAAGAAAAATACGAATTTTCAAGATGGGTGGAGAAAGATTGAAATTGAAATGCTGGAAATTAATACTTAATTACTGGTGGGAAGAAAAGGGGTGGTGGGAATGTAAATACAATGGAATTTTTAGAAAAATTTTGCTGAATACGCAGAATAAATATATATATATATATATATATAAATAAAGTGGAAATCTGCCGATTGGCAGAAAAGTGGCATCCCTGCTAAATACAGGAACTTTAATTATGAACACTATACTTTTATACAGAAACCTTCCCCTTTAAAACGTCCTTCATACCTCCTGTAGACACATAGCCTTAATGTGCTTTGCCTAAATAAAACAAAGCGAAACATATACAGTAAACTTTGAACAATGCAAGATTATAAAAAAATAAGTTCACTTTCACATCAAGAACGCATACTTTTATTTCAAGAAGTAGTCTGTACAAATCTTCCACCTCATCACCCTCAGTGGGTATGTAGTCGAAATTCTGATTCAAAGCCTTTCCTTTAATAACAGTGCGGTACAAAGGCAATTCCATAGCAGCTGCATACAAGTCTAGCACATTGTGCCCAACACTTTGATACATGTAGCTGTCAATTTCATCTGAAATTTAAAACAAGTGCATCAGTATGTTTATGTGGTGGCATTTACATATGGGCAAGCAATACAACAGTTGTTCTAGATTAATGCAACTAATTTACGCTTAATCAGATATAATATTGGTCTGGTTTTGGTTAACCAGTTTTATACGATTTATTTTTTTCAAAATAGAGCTGACTTAAAAGTTTCGGTTTACACAAAATATTTCTTGGTTAATATTATAGCCACAAGATGGCAGCAGCACTTATGTAAGCATAAATAAAGTTTCTTACAAAGAGAATAACATTCCAAGTGATATAATCAATATAATCAAGTGAATTAAAACTGATAAATGATTTAATAAAACTAATTCTGGATCTATTAGATAATTCTCATTGCAGGGGTTGATTCAGTAATTTTTTCCAGAGTCTCATTTTTGTGAAAACTGTTTATTTTTGTTAATTTTAATATTATTTTTGTGAATTTCAACATCCATTTTTGTGAATTTTCATACCAATTTTTCTAAAAGTCATTCTTTTGTTTTAAAATAATCTACAAAACAAATTAAAATATACGGTAAAATGACAATACATGGTTGCTTTAACAATTGTATTTTTATGACGATGCCGTTTCTATCGATTATAATTTTGTGTAGGGGCCTTAAAATGGACCCAAATTTTGTCTGCATCAATCATGCATTGATGTCTTCTTATGAAACACAAAATAAAACAACCTACAAATAAAGAATAAATGGGGGGAAAAAACAATTAATTTTGATTAAAACAACATTGAGAATACAAGGTCACAGTAGTTAGTTTACATTTAGCTAATATTTTTTTACACAATGTTAATAGTAGAACTTCTAGAAGCAATTTTGAATACCCTTTTCATAGCATACTTGGCGATTAAAAAACAAAATTCATGATTATTGCCATGGCTTGTATATAAAGATTTAGCTTCTTTTTGGTTGGTATATTTCTTCAAAATATATTTTTCTAGGGTAAAATCATACAAGCCGGTGGGCACCCCATGTAAACACGGCAACAGTCGCTGGAGCTTGGCAGTTGCCAAGCCCCAGTGACTGTCGTCAACCATTTTGCACAATCAGCAAAGTCAAAGTATTTTAACACATTAAAATTGCACATATATTCCACTAACAACAACATTTAAAATATATACACCGTCCATATTTAACATAAAAAACGTCAGCAAATTCAGTAACAGGCAATTTAAAATGCGCAAACAGTGGACCGTTTTTAACTAAAAAAACCACAGTGGATTAAGCGACCTAGTTGTACAGCTAATGTAAACTGGGCAAACACTGGCCCGTTTTCAACTCAAAAAAACATCGGTGGATTAAACAACCTAGTTGTACACCTCATATAAAGTCAGTATGATTAGAATAGCACATAAATAGCACTTACGATAACATAAAAACATCCAATATCAATTAAAAATCTTAAACATTGCAAAGATTCGTTAAAAAAAAAGCATTTACCTTTATTTTTTTTTAATTAACTGCTCAGAAATGTCCCTAACACCCACCGGCTTATAACGTAAAACCAGCATGCTTTCTTTTATTTACTTCTATATTGACACTGCATTTCTAACAAACACACACACCGGACAAAGGCATAAAACCAACATGCTTTCTTTTATTTAGCTTTATATTCACAATCACACCATATTTCTAACAAACACACACACACTTTCTTTTCATACAATAACATAACATATTTCATTCTTTTCCATCCATAACATGAAACAGTCTCATATTCCCAAACTGACGATATACGGCTTTTTATGGTTGCCAGTCAAAAATACCACTGGAAGGTTACTTGACTCCCACTGTACATCGCCCACCCTGGCACCAGAACGATCACCAAATGAAACGTAAACACAAACATTGATATGTAAACAAGCACCGGATATGGAATATAGTCCTTTTCTAAAATTTATAATGAGGTTTGCATTAAATTAAATCCTTATTTTAAAATATAGTTGTATAGAATTATAGTTAGGAATGGCAATGCTTACGTAGACTGCATGCCACTGTTTTTATGGCACAAAAACTGAAGATAGAAAGAGTAACATGGGCAAACCTGTTGCAGGCTTCAAGTTGGCTAAAGCAACTATTTCATGTCCGTCTGCAATGCACTGCATCATGTTGTAACAACTGTCTTTGCCTCCACTGTAAAGATATTAATATAATAATTGTTAGGGTCAACTCACTCAACTGGAAGACTGCTAATAGAAAGTATGTGATTTTGATACATAAATACAAATGAATTATTCAGTCAGAGGCTTAACATGTACTATAACACGTTGTATTTAACGATAAAATTGTATCAGTTATGAAACTTACTAAAAAATAAGTTTTAAATATCAAAAATTTTATACTGTATTTTTTTTACATTTATGCAGGGTTGGAAAAGAACCCGGTTTATTTAAAAAAAAACCCCAAAAAACTGGGTTTTTTGGTTTAAACCAGGCTTTTTGGGGTTTTTTTTTTTAAACCTTTTATAATTACCTGTTACATACTTATAAATAAAATTATTTATAAAATGTTCAAATAACAATTAATGTTCCTTCTGAAAGTAATTAAAACAAAGTAAATAAACAATTGTTGATATACTTATATGGACATTGAAATCATTCAATTTTAATATTTTACTTAGGGATCCTATTTTTTATATTTAGTATATAATATAATACAATATTAATTGTTCATTACATTTTACATGGAATCTTGCACTTAGATTCATCAGTAATAAAGGTGATAAGTTCTTCAAAATGATATTTTTAAGGTTTAAAAATAAGTTGTTAAAACACAAAACCTCTATTTTAGAAACAAATCAAAAATGCAGCCTATAATTTAAGTTTAATTAAAAATTTTTAATCACGATAAAACAATAAGTTATCTATTAGATTGATAGAAAAATTATTATTGATAATTTTAAAAGATATCGGAACGTATTCTGTATGTAGTATTCAAAATTTTAAATTATTCCTTTTTGAGAAATAAATCATTTTGTTTAAACTAGTCGGTTTAAACCATGCCAACCCTGCATTTATGCATTTTTTAAAAATAAGTTTTATAAAAGGCACAGTTTTTTCATTTACTGTAGCAGGTAATGCATCTTAGGAAAACTCATCCTCAATTGGTAAGAATTGAGATTACCTGCCACTTTACTTTTGTGGTTTATAAATAAATCCTCAAGTACGTGAAATCCTAATTTCGGAAGTTTCATTTCTGGTCTATTTATGTATTTTTGTAGTTATGATATTTTAATTTTCTAAATTGGAACTTTCTAATTTAAAAATTCTTGAGTTCATCTGTATTTTGTGAGCAATTTCCCGAGATGTCTCTGGGAGCACTGCATCTCCATAAGGCAAGGCTTAAAAAAGCGACAAAATGCCGGTTTTTGAAATCGCGCCAAGCAGTGCATCAAAACAGGTATCAACCGAGTCCTGTAGACACGGCAGAAAATCCTCGTTAGACAAATCGAAAGAAACTACGCAGTCACACTAATGGTCCGTAGTTTTCAAAATACAAATGCCTATTTGTTTTATAAGTGCACAGTAGCTGTTCAATCGATTGGCAAGGGATTTTCGTAATGGGGAAAATGTTACAGATCTGTACAAAACGGAATAAAAATTCCAATCGTTCCCTAATTTTTTTGGAACTTCAACATTTTC
>JAWZYV010000927.1:0-20019 GCA_038373885.1 Cheiracanthium punctorium | reverse complement strand
ATGAGAGATGTTTTTCTACAATATAACAAAAGGCAAAATCCAACAAACAGATTGACCTCAAAGTATGATGAACACTGTTAGCGTTCCTTGAGCCTACCTCCTAAATATTGTTTGTTAGTAATTAAATTTTGCTCATAATTACTTTTAGAATATATTGAAAACACAATTTGTGAGCGAGTACGAGTAATCATGGAAAAGTAAAAAACTTCAATATTTTGGACCACCCTACGAGATGAGGCTGGTTTTTTCTTCTTTATCTATATAGTAATATTTATCAGGTACAGCATGGGCGTTCTGGGACTAGTGTATTCTTCTTCAAATTGACTTAACATGACTTCCACTTATCTTAAAAGACACCTTTTAGAGCAAAATTAATACACAGGCACAGTGACATCACTATACATCATATTTTTAGGGGCGTGTTAATGGCCTTCTCGGCCAATGGTAACTCGCATTGTAAACAAAAATAATAATTTCACTTGCTTACGAAACTCTGGCCTATCTTCATTACGACATAGTATTCGTAAGACAATTATGTAATTAAAACAGATCTGAAGCCAGTAATTACTATATATATTCATTTTCTATGTATTTATTTTTTGAAGTTCTGGCTAACCTCAACGATCTCCATTTACTTCTCCTCGATGGAAATATAAACAACCTGAGATGTGCAGTTATCTTCTAGTGTGCGTAGGTGTCATCTGTTTGCAACAACGGCGATATCCAACTTTCTAAGAGAAGTCTCCTCTCCTATAAATTTTACCTTTGTGGGATAACAGGCTTTGCTTATTTTATATACGAGTGAAGTCTGAGGAAACGGCGAAGAGCAGGTCGAAAAGGTATGTTTTTCAGTTGTTCTTCTTTTTTTCGGAGTGCGTGCTTGGCGTGGAGTATGACCATTACTTCCTTTACTGAGCGGTAACTTCCGTCAGAAAAAAAATTTGTGAGTGTTACTCCCTAGTCGCCACTAAAGAAGTTTTACTTCAAAAAAAGTATGTAATATAGAAGAGAGGACCTTCACAGAGTCGCAGAACCGTCAAAGAGCGCCGACAGGCTTTTATCTAGGGGTGTGCACCAAGATATAATGTACACATAAATACACATACACACATACTTAAATTTTTCATGTTCGTTATATTACCTTATTTATTCAAATTCCAGGGGAGGGTGGAGGGGGCGACCCCCCCCTCCCACGAGGGAGAAAAAAAGAAATTAATGTAAAAGATCCTATTTTACTTCCATAAAATGGATGTATATGTCCATCTTCTCACTAACCTCCCGCCCCCGACAAATTTTCTATTAATCCACCCCTGCCCCTCCCGGCACCCATGGGTACCATCAAGCCATGCTAATGCCGCGCCGAATCGTCTGCTAAAAAGAATATTGGATTTCACTTCTTATCAGTAAACAACCACCACTGTCTAATGTGATCTCCCCCCCCCCCCCCTCTCCTTCCAAATCTATTGCGGCTTGTTAGAGAAAGGCTTAGGAATGAGAAAAAGCAAATGACTTGCTTTATATTTTTATTTACTCATTTTTTTCACATATATATAATCACTTGCTTGAACCTTTTATTAAATTTTTTTAATGTATCATTTCTTTTTTTTTTTCATTTATTTAATTATTTTTTGATAAAATGCAGTACTTTGAAAATTTTTCTTATGAATTTTTGAAAAGCATCTTAGAAGGAGAAATATATATATATATATATATATATATATATATAGTAATTTAATTTAACCACACACAAAGCTATGGTAAAGTTTCAGTAAAACTGGGTAGAGAAATTATTTTAAAGTATTACTTTTTTAATAATTTGCATCTTTTTTGATAAGATTTTGAAAACATACTCCCCCTCCTTACACACACATACAAATTGCAACCCAGTCTGTAACAGTTTCTTATTTCCCGTATGTTTATGTGTGTAAATTAGTTTTACAAGTCCCCCCTCCCTCTAAGAATT
Source organism: Cheiracanthium punctorium (assembly GCA_038373885.1). NCBI lineage: Eukaryota > Metazoa > Arthropoda > Arachnida > Araneae > Cheiracanthiidae > Cheiracanthium > Cheiracanthium punctorium. The sequence goes on along the minus strand of JAWZYV010000927.1, from coordinate 18,056 downwards.
TTTATGTTGCAGTCTCTGTCATCAAACTAGTCTACAGCCACCCCTAAGTTATAAAAGACAGAGCCTGACTAAGGCAAGGACAAATGGGCCTTACCTTAGGCCTCCAAAATCAAGAAATGTCACCATATATTCTATTGTAGAAATGGAAAATTATATGTTTAATGTGTGAATAAATGCATACGCTATTATCAGTATGAGCTGTATTCTGCCAGAAAACATACAGATAAGCTGGTCTGGCTTGTCCCTCCTGCAGAATCTTGGTACCGCGCAGATTCCCCAGGTAGATCCCTCGCTGTGAATTGTAACAGAAGTACCCAGACAGCTCTCTCTGGCTTTCGTAGTGGTCATCCAAGAGGCCTTGCCTTCCAGGGGGCCAAAAAGTCCACCCAATTTGTCCGAGGTGTAACAATGAACAGGCATCTCCGGCTCATATTCTTAAGTGTCTGGATTTGTCCTACGACGATCTATTGGACCTTCCTATTCTAGTCTATGATTTTTTAAGTGTGAATAAACTCGCAGATCTCGTCTAGCAGTAGCTGGGACATGGAGATAAGCAACAACAACAACAACAGCAGTATGAAAGGGGCTTCTTGCTGAATGTCTGCCTCAGACACATGTTGTCTTAGACACTGAAAGAAATAAATGTAGTTTTATGAGGAAGTGTAGTATATACTGTTAGAATCTTAATTTTATGTTAACTATTGCTAATTGAGAAATATACTTAGAGATGTTCTTTTATATGCATAGGTTAAAAAACATGATGTCTCCTTGCTATACAGTAATGCCTGCAAGGCAAAAGCAGCAAAAGAAAACCCATCCCAGACACCTTTGGCATCTGCAGTTAAAAGTATGGATGCAAATGACATGACACGAATGGAGAAGCTCTTCAACACTGCATACCTCATAGCTAAGAAGGATTATGCATTTACTGATTTTCGAAGTTTGTGTGAACTGCAAAAGAAGAATGGCCTCAAAATGGGCGAGACATACATTAATGATAAATCTGGGAAGCTGTTCATAAAGTACATCACAGATAGTATGCGTCGGGAATTGAAAGATGAGTTGTCCAAAACCAATTATCATACTTTGATGGCTGATGAATCAACAGATAGATCCACTACTGCATCAGAAATTATATACATTAATTACCTGTTCAACAGAGAGCCAAGATGCAGATATGTTGCTTTAACTGAAAGCAATGATGAAACTGCCAGTGGCATTCAGTCAAGTATAATTTCTGCCATAAAAGAATTCATTCTTGATTGGAATAAAAAATTAATTGCAGTTAGTTTTGATGGGGTGCGCGTGAATATGGGCTGTGCAGCAGGAATTGCAAAACTTTTAGAGAATGAATGTGGCCAACTCGTTTCCGTACATTGTGTAGCCCATGTGGTGTTGTCACTATATTATCACTTTTCTTTGGTTAATAATTAATGTAATTTACCTCCACCCAGAACGTTTTAGTAATTTAAGATCTTTCTAGTTAAAAATTTAAATAACCACTGTGTAATTTCTTACTTTTGGGGGGCTGTTAATTATTTATTTTGTTTTGGCAGTGTAAAGTTTTCCCTTTTGTTTACTTTTTTGTGATTAAATTTTCTCTTCACCGGCCGTGATCGTATAGTGGTTAGTACATTGCGTTATTGTCATCATTCAAAACAACGCATTACTGATTTGTTATCCTTTTTTAGCTGTGAAATTAAATTGTGGTGTTCCAAATAGGAACTACACTACACCCACAGACTTGAATTGGCGATATACGATGCAAAAAAAGGGATAAAGTATGTACATACAGTTGAAGACACAATTAAGGCTATATATTCCAATTACCATAGTAGCCCAAAACATACTAAAGAACTGAAAGATATAGGTGAAAAAATCCTGTCACATCCCAGACAGCACAGCAAACTTGCAGCAAGCTTGATTTATCAAGTCAATAAGCTTGAAAATTCCAGTCGTGTAAGCTTGATGCAAGCTTGAATCAAGTGTTCTAGTTTACACTTGCCCAGCTTGCATTAAGCTTGACATTTCAAGCTTAAAAAATTTTCTAAATACACGGGGCGCCCGCGCCCCACATACTTTATTTTTCCCCTCTATGCTGTAATTTTAAGTTATTTTAATCTGTTTCCATCGAGTGTCCGTGGCTAGAATAGAACCCGGGATCTTTCGATTCGTAGCCGATCGCGTTATCCATTCAGCCACCGGAGCCTCGTGCAGCTGTGACTAAAGTTTGAAGTGAATTATTAAGCGGTTTTCTGGCCAGATTGATAAGTGGGCGATATGTTATTTGTTTTTTTTTATTTTTCCATGGGATGCATCAAAATTAAAATAATTTTATGTGTGATTTAGAGACTCTACTAATAGGGAAATAAACATAATATAAACTTAAGAGCAACACATGTTTTAAAACTTTTGCAACACTCATGAGCAATATTGCCGCTGGCCAAAATCGAGACAAAAGACTGATTTTGAAATCAATTTCGTAGTATAATTGTATTTTATTTTGAAGAATTTCCATATTTGGAAATATAGAATGGGTTTACTTACTTAACACAAATTTTGTGTTAAGTAATCTGAAATCAAAGAAACAGATAGTTAAACGTTACAAAGTTCATTTTAAAGCGCGATATATTAAAATTTTTCTATTTACTTTTTTTATTTTTGGAATTTAATTATGGCGCAGGCATTGCCTAACATATGCATGCATGTTGCGAGTATAGTTTTATTTTAACCTTGAATTACGTTCCTTCATAGCAGTCTACATAAAGCAAAGTTTTAATGATACTGTTTGAAAACTAATATGCGAAGTATAGAAATCAACTCCCTTAACCAACCAGGGTATCCTTTGCGGCAGTTAAACAGTGACGTCATAAATTTAAAAAATCGGTGAAATTTGTAAACTCTGCAACTCTAACGCCCTGTTACAACTGAAGCGGGAATAAGTAGCTCTTCGAGATTACACAGTTTGATGTTTTTCAGGAGACAGGACTATGGAGGATATATAAGATATCGCTATATTAGATAAATGGATATATAAAATGGCACCCCTTGGATATTTTCTCCCCAAGGTAAGATGAAATGGTTTGCGGCACTAAATACGCTAATCTTATAAAACTATGCATAAATTAAATATATATGGAGAGTTTCCTTAATGGCAACCATTATGTGAAATGATCACTATTTATGCTAATGCGTAAACTGCAAAGAATCGCCATAGAATCAAAAGATCCCATCGGGGCCAAATAATCTAAGCTGTTTAAGCCAGCTTTGAAGAGGGAGAAGCTAAGATAGATAGTATTAATGTACGTAATAGGTAGTATTATTAGATTTGTAAGGATAATATGGATAAATCACAAAATAGCATGCTAATAAATATTTCATGAAATTAAAGGTGTTTATTCTTTTTCAACGGTTGTCTTACAACCAACTAAACAAAAACTAATTCTAATTTGCATTAATATATCCCGCAGTAATTTCAACAGAGGAGACAACTTGAACTTTTTTTAAAAATGAAATTCTGTTTTGTCACATGCAGATATATGATTTTAGTAAAATATTCGCTTCTTCCCGTATGAAGAGCGGGTGCACAGCTATTTTAAAAACATCTCTTGAAAATAGCATAAATGAATTCAGAAGACCTCAAAACGTGTAAATGGACTAAAATCTTGAAGTCGAATTTTTTCATGATTATAATACTTTCCTTACATGGGACATGTTCGGAAAGAAATAAACGGTTGTCCATTTCATGTAGTGTCTTAGGTATTTAATGCTACAACTTTGAACCTAGAACCAGTATGATCTAGAAATAAGATATTTTGAAAGCCAGGAGTTCCCTGCAAGCCATTAAGCTTTCCACTTTTTTGATAGTAAATGACACTAACGTAGTTTTTTAAGTCATTATACTGCAATGATGCCAAGTTAGTACTCATGACGCAAACTTTACGTCAAGAGTCAAATAATTTTGCTTTTCATTCCACATCACGAATAAATTCGAATTACACATGTAAGGAAAATTTTCGTTTCCTACCGTGCGAAGAACGGGCACGCAGCTAGTAAATTATAAAAGGGTATTTGTTCAGTATTAAACGATATACATCAGGATCGTATTTAAGTAGGGGGCAGAGGCGGGCCGCGCCCCCTTCGAAAATATAAAACATGTATTTTAAAACATTTATATTAACTCAACTATCATTAAAATACCGGATCGCTCCCCCCCCCCCCCCTCAAATGGAAACTATACATGCTACTGATATGTATAGATGAGGGTGCTTTTGCAGCACTTTTTATAGTTGATATTACAGAGTTTCTATAATCCGGAAATTTCTGTAATCCGGAATCCTTAAAGGCCCAGCGATTCCGGATTTGAGAAGTTCTACTTAATCATAAGCGGCACCATGTGCAAATTATGATTCAAATGATACAGTTCAGTTCGTAGGCCACAATATAAATTCTTAGTTTGGGTAAATTTCAGATTAGATTAAAGTTTTACAGTCCAATTTATTGTTTTAGTGTAAAGTAATCATGATTTATATTATAAAATAAATTAAAATCTGAACTGCAAGCAGAAAACTAATTTGAAACTTAAAAGTACATGAAATGTTTAATAAAAAAATTAGTTCTCCTTAATTCAGTTATTATTATTATTTTTTTTAAGTAATCTTTAGATATCTTTTTTTCCGGGGGGGGGGGGGGGGTGCATGTTGATAGAGAAAAATTTTGTCATTTTTTTATTGCTATATGATTGAAACTACTAAATAATACACAGGTAAGTGTTTTGTTTTTTTAATTTAAATGTAATTTTAAGGTACATTTATCTGCCATGTTATGTTTTTGTTATAGATTGCTCGCGATATGACGTAGGTTGTATACAAAACTTTTAAATATGAAAACTGCCAATAGATGGCACTACCGGTCGATTCCAGAAAACCGGAAAATTCAGTTATCCGGAAATGGTTGGGTAAAACTGATTCCGGATAATTGGTCCTGTACTGTAGTTTTAAGGCATTCGATCTACTGCCAAAAAACGAATCTCGTGGATCCAGTCGATCACACAAGGAATGCTCTTTGAGAAAACTCTGCAATTCTGCCTCTTTTTTTTCTTTTATGAAGTCGTGTTCCCACTTTTAGACGACACCCATTCGCTCTGATCTTGTTTGTCATTTCTTTTGTTTTTTTTCAAGAGATTTTCCAAGGTTATCTTATTAACTGGGTTAACTATGTCTTTATCGTAACACCTTGGACAGCCATGAAAGAAACATCCCTATTTCGTAAAAAAAAGCACACACATAAACTTAACTCACTTAATGAAACATTATAATAAACACCGATAAAAATAATGTAGCAAGAGTAAGACATACATGATACTGGCATACAGTGTTGGTTTGCTCGCAGAAACCATCCACAGAAAGCCCTCCAATTTTCTTTTCTCAAAGTCCGTTTAAGGCATGAAGAATTTTTATTCCTTTTTTTGGGGACAGGAAATCCAACCATCTTATAGAATCGATCGAATAATTTGTAGAATTAAGGTATCCTCTCACAGGAACCATGGCAATTGTTTTATCCGAAACGTGATTTGCTCTAAAAACTGCCATACAGGCGGATGCAATCGTTATATAGCTGGAAAAAAAAAAACTAAACTCACTGAACTGTACATGAACATGCAAATTGGTAATATCTAAATTACAGAAGGGAATATTTTTAGTTACTGGAAAAGGATCCACTCCACCAACTTCTAGAAACTGCTTTCTAAACTCCAAACAACACTTCCGAAGAATATCTACATGCGAACTATAAAATTAATGAAATATCAATGTTAACAACAATAAAACCATTGATTAATCACTAGTTTAAAAATAATCATATACAAATAAAGTACTCACCGACAATAGTATTTCTTTTTTGAAGTCAAAACATATCGTTTTTGTGCTCTTCATACCATTCTTGAAATGCTTTCCGAGAGGAAGTAGACATCGTGTTCGGACTATAATATTTGGGGTCTGAAAGAGGTTCAGCATAATCTTGGTTTTCTTTAATATTAAAGAAATGGGGAAAGTACCCCATTTTCAACTCAAACTGTCCAAAACAAGAAGGTAGTTTTGATAATCCCATAGGCAAAAAGTTTAGGGAGTCAATAATTTTAATACCCAGTGTTTTGTGGTTCAGTGACATTATTTTGGAACCCCAAGGTTCAGGGGACGTTCCCTGATCCAACAGCCATCGTAATACAAACTGCCTGTCATATCTGTAATAATAAAGAAGAGAAATTAAAAATGTTATTTCAACAAACAACAATAGAATAATAATAATAATATCAACAACTTATGCCTTCATATTGTGTGCAACAGCAGTAATTCCTTTATGTTCTGGGTGGAATAGCCAAGAACAGAAATGTTTGTAGGCTTCGTACCCTTTGAATACGTGATCATCGCCGTTTGTGTATTGTGCTAAAGCAAAGTTCACAACGTGTTCCTCTTCTTCCTGATCGCTTTAAAAATTAAAAAAATCAATTTATTGGATTCTGGTTTGGCATTAACGGGTTTAAGAAAACATCAGTGCTCTGTTGAAACTACGAACTCTTTGCACGAAGTACAACATTAAGTTTCACAGTGATGTTTATGCTTATGACAATCACGCCTATCGATGATGCTGAAGCACAATTTGCACTGATATATCTAGTTAAAAAAAAGAAATATCAACAATAGATTTTTTTTTTTTAAATATAGAAATTAATACAAACCTAAAACTAAATCGTTTCTTACCTTATCACACAAAGACAACTGCTGGTTTCCCCGAGACAGATTTATGGGCAAGAAAACATTCTCTCAATCTGCATATACGATCACAGTCATTGCATGTTTGCGCCAAGCCTGCTGCACAATCCAGTCTACGATAAACATGACAAGTCATAGAACAGTAATGTCTTTAGACGTGATTGTAGAATTTTTCGTATGCTTCGCAATAAAATTTGCTGCCATAGAAACCCTTTAAACTTTTGATTACGTCATAATGTTGATCGTGCAACCACAAGTTGATCCTTTTTGCTCTATTCACTCGCTTGTAAGAAACGTAAAGAAGTTTTTTTTCCAATCAAAATAACACATACATACAACATTATTTTAATATGTTAAATCATAAAAGTAAATATATCTTATTTGAAGAATGTCGAAATGCGACTATTTGCACATTAAGATGCATCTCAAAGCATGAAATTTCTGAATAGGTGCAAGGACCTAAAACAACTCCCGCAGCAGCATGTAATACACGGGCTCTGTTCAATAAAGTGGGACGTCTATGGTCTGTTGAGCATTTATTGCCTTTTCGTTTTTATCCAAATGGGCCAAGGCGCATAGAATTGCCTTTGCACAGTACAATCCTTCCTTATTAGGTGAAATTGTCAAAGCTGACTTCTTTTTCAGACGGTCCACTTCCACGTTTATGACTATTCTATTTGTAGGTCCAGCACCAACATCCCTACCAATTGATGCAACATCTATTGAGAAACTGGAAACTAATCCGATTTCCTCCTTAGACTGTAGAACTTTTGAAATACAGGATAAAATTTTTTCTATGGTGAATGTAGAAGCAGGCATTGAAGATGTTGATATTGGTTTATCCACAAACCATCTAAAACATCCAAACCATTGGTCTATCCAAACCGACTAGCCTTGTCGATAGGGCTTTGGACCCCGGACCCATTGGTCCAGGGTTCGAATCCCACTGCCGACAAGTGTAAAAAAATTATTTTAAAAATGAACCCAAATCCATAAATTATTTCTAAAATTCAATAACAGATGGCAGCAGTAATAATTAAATAAAATTAACTAAAATTTATTAATTAAATAATTCATTAAAATCCGTTCCAAACTCTAAGTCCCATTCCAAAACTAAAGAAAGGTAGTTCCTAAACATAACACAAGATGGCAGCACTAAAAATTCAATATCAGATGGCAGCACTAAAATTAATTAATAATTAAATAAAATTAACCAAAATAAATTAAAAGCTGTTGCAAATTGTACAATTCTGGCCAAAGATTCTGCGAAAAATTCTAAGTCCCATTCCGTAACTAAACCCCATTGCCATTCGGTGAAAAGAAATTCAGTGTTGCCCCCCCTGTGAAAAAATATCCTCATAACCTTCTACAAAAAGAAAACAAAACTAAGAGCAGACAACAAATCCAGCAAACGTAAACAACTCAACTTAACCAACAGGAGGAAAACAATTCAACTCCACTCATGACGTCACGCCCCCTTGATGACTTCATTTCCTCCGCATAGAAACATGCCTTTACTAGTGAACACCAGATGGCCTTCATGTGAAGCACAAAATTCCACACCCAGTAAATGCTGAGCAATTTCTACATTTTATATTGGATTTTCCCCATCTCATAAAATGTGTTTGCAATGCATTTTTGAAAACAGGCTTCAATACCTCATATGGTGAAATACAGTGGAATTTATAAAGTGTGCATGGAAAGATGATCGCAATGTTGTGGGATTAAAACTTATGCCAAAAATTACTCATGTTCATTTAAATCCTAATCATTTTGAAAATATGAGAGTGAATTTGGCTTTTGACTTATTTAGGTACCAAGCACTAAAAGGCCTGTATTTATATCATGAGCAAATCACTTCTCAGTATGGAGACTCTTCAGCCACTGAGTCATTTCTCAGGAAAATCAATGAATTAATTAATGTGATGACTTCCAGAGTGTATGGTAAAGGCTTAAGATAAACAGCCCAGAGTTTGTTAAAACTGTAAATTGTAATTTTTTTATTGCATTTGTCTTGTAATATATTTCCTATTTAATAAGAACAAATTATAATTTTTAATGTGTTTTAATATTTTCCATTCTTCTGAGATTTGAATGGTAATTATTATTTTAAGTGTTATTATACTGAACATACGCATATGTTTCATATAGGTATTGGAAATAAATTATCAAAAAATTCATCAAGCAATGTTATCAAAATCATGCATACAAGCAATGTTATCAAAATCATGCATACAAGCATTAAGCTGTTTTTTGATTGTAACTGATTATTATATTAAAATGCATAAAAACAGTTCAGACGAATTGTTAATACTGTAAATTGTAACAAGATTTAGTGGCTATAAGTTCGATTTCTCTTGAACTTGTTTGAAAAACTTAACTCTCTGAATTTAAGTCTTCAAGGTCCATCCATGTTGAAACTCTAGTTCCTTTCAACCCCGCAGCAGTTGGTTAGGTCCTTCGCTCTGCTGCGTATAGATGTTCGAATTAGTTTTTCACTACTTGCTTGATTGCTTGCGTTCATGAATGGTCATAAATTGTTATTCTCTATATCTTGTTCATATAACCAAGAATTAAAATATACTGCTCTCCCACCCAACCTGTTTCTTGTATTGAAATATTTCTTGAACTCATTTCATGTTGTGTCATCATGGTGCTCTCAATTTCAAATACCAAGGAATTTTAATTTCTTGGAATTTGAATGTTTTGTTCCCTTTAGAAAAGGTACTGTAAACTTTTATTACTAAGCATGACGAAAGATATAATAGATAATTTGGAAAAATTAAAAAGAAACACATTAAGAAGTGCTTGCACTAAAACATTGAATAAAGTAGACATACTTGTTGAAAATTTAAATATTGAAAATCAAAACGATGAAGAAAAAATTTGGAATACCTAACTTTGTTAGAATAAAAGCATAATGCAGGGCCTACAGATAAGATACAAGGGCTAGGTCATTCCTTTGAACTACCCTTTGCTGCTCTGAGTCTTCCAGTTTCTGCTCGTGATGTCTTCGCTCTGACTGGGGGAAAAATGAGGGAGAAGAAATGAGTCGTTCTTATCCAGTACTTCCAGGAAGGAAATATTTTAGTCTTAATATTCGGAATGCCCTGTATTCTAGTGCTTTTTTAAAATTTAGTAATTTTTATAGTTTATTTTCACCTTACTGAAGTTCATGTTAGTGGTTTTTTATTCAGATTTTTCGAAATATCCATGTGGGTAATAGCAACTTGTAAGAAATTCCACAGAAACTCCAAAGGATGAAACATTATTTTATAGGTGTTCCCTAAAGAAAGTAATGAACTATGTTAAGAATGGCTGCAAAAATGTCATCGAAATGATCCTGTAAACGTGAAAAATGCAAGAATTTGTAGTGAACATTTTATTGATTGGTTGGTTGGTTCGTTTTTATTGGCACAAGGTCCAAAAAGGACATGCTGCGCCAGACAAGGCGTTAAAATCATGTCAGGATGTATTCAGGTAAAAGGTACCACTAAAAACCTAGTAAAGGCTAAAATGTAAAGACTAAAAAAGTGAAATGTAAAATTCAAAAAGGGATAAAAGTAGATAAAAAGTGAAGACATCTGGATGGGGGCTCCCATTCAGATACCAGTTAGACAGAAGTGAACACTTTACACTGAATAAAAAATGTTGATATGTCTAAGAAAAGCAAATAGATTCCGATGTGGGGTTTCACCTAAAATATCGTCAAGTTTAGGATGAGAACAGTTAAAAAGTATTTGGTGAAAACTATTAAAAGTAGTGCACGACGTTAAAAGATAACGAATGGTGAGTATGACAGTGAGGGCACTCCGGAGCAGGTTCGCCCAAAAGTAAGTGCTTATGTGTAATTCGCGTATGTCCAATACGAAGACGAGTCAGAAGGACACCGTGCTTGCAGTATGGATGAGTGGACCAGTGGGTAAGGGCTGGCCGGATAGAATGAAGTTTATTTTGGGTTTCGCAGTCCCATATATGGATCCAGGTGCCTTTTATTAGGGAAGAGATGCCAGATTTTATATCGCTATAGGGTGGGTGAAAATTATATGGGACAGTAGAATGCTTGGGCAAAGAGTCAGCTTTTTTGTTGCCGAGAATCCCAATATGGCTATTTACCCAGCAGTAGAGGTTGTTGTATCTGCAGTTCATGAGTCACTTGTGCATGTGTAGGACTTTCAGAATATAGCTATGAGTTAGGGAACCAGATCCCAGATTTTCCAAAACGCTTAATGAGTCAGAGTAGATGATGAAATGTTTGGTGGTTGTTCTAGAGATGTAAAGAAGGCTTTCATAAATAGCTATTAATTCGGCTGTAAGTATAGAGCAAAAGGGAGGGTGTAGGTGTGAGAATGATTAGGATGTACATAAGCAAAGCCTACGTGATTATGAGATTTTGAACCATCAGTGTATAGCTCTTATAGTTTCGATATTTGCTTTTATGGTCCAGAAATAGCTGTTGGTATATTATGGGGTGAGTATTTGTTTTTGTGAAGCCTTTGAATGGTGGTAGGTATGAAATCTGCAATTTCGTCCGTGGTGGGATTTCATGAAATGAACAAGTAGATACATTAACATCCTCCAATTGGGTACCGACTACACTCCTGCGGATCATAAGTCCGAAGGGGGGAGTGCAGGAAGGGCAGTTTTCATAAAACTGGTCCAGTTGGGTGTCTATGAAAGAACCCTTTAAGGGATGTGAAGAATGAGAAAGGATGCAATAATAGGTATTTAATGATAATTTGTGACGTATGAGAGTGAGAGATGGTTCATGACAGGTGACGTAAAGGCTATGTACAGGCGATGTCCTAAAAGCTCCAGAGCATATGCGTAGTGCAGTATGATGCACAGTGTCAAGTTTTTTTTTTTTAGTGTTGATTTAGAAGCCGATACATAAACGCAGCTTGCATAGTCCAATTTGGAATGGATGATGGCACGGTAGATCCGCTAGAGAGCGTCATGGTTGGCCCCCCAAGATGTATTCGTTAAAACCTTTAAAATGTTAAGTGCGTGCTAACTGTCTTTTCTGCTGAAATGTTAAACCCGTTTGTGGTACACCATTTTAGGATGCGATTGATGGTGTTTTGGAGCTGACGCTCAATGTAACGCATGTCCTTTCCTTGACAAGAAATTTGAAGGTCATCGACGTATAGGCTTCCGTGTACAGATGGAGGTAGTTGAGTGAGAATGTTATTGATTTTTATTGAAAAGAGGGTAACACTTAAGACTGATCCCTGAGGGACGCCCTCTTCTTGGACGAAACTATTAGATTGAATGCCATTTATTTGTACTCTGAAATTTCGAAGTGAAAGGAAGTTCTGGATAAAGATTGGAAGGTTGCCACGGAAGCCTAGATTATGGAGATCCCGGAGGATACCATATCTCCAGGTCTTGTTGTATGCCTTTTCTATGTCAAAGAAAATAGATATTAAGTGGTTCCGTCGTAAGAAAGTGTTACGAATTTGGGTTTCCAAATATAATATGTTGTCAACAGTTGATCTGCCCCTGCGGAAGCCACTTTGGTAGGGGTGTATATGGCCCTCTGTTTCTAAAACACAAACTAAGCGCGCATTTATCATTTTCTCCAGCAGTTTGCAAAGGCAACTAGTAAGGGCTATGGGTCTGTAGTTATTAGGATTGGAAGTGTCTTTTCCGGGTTTTGGAAAGGGTATGACTATGGCGTTTCTCCAGGAGGAAGAAAAGGTATGTTCGTTCCAGATTCTATTAAAAAACTTAAGTAGATTTGCAAGGGAATCATGAGAAAGGTGTTTTAGCATTTCATATGTGATACCATCGGGACCAGGAGAAGTATTCGGTAACTGTCCGAGTTGATTGGTGATGAGTTCATGGATTGTAAAGATACTATTGCAGGAGAGCTGCGAGGAGGTTTTAAAATTTAGTTTTTGCCGTTCAGATTGCAGTTTATGGGTATAAAAGGTATTTGAGTAAGAGGTACTGCAAGAGGATAGAGCCAAAGTTTCACCGATGGTGTTTGCAATGTCTGTGGTATCAGAGATAATTTTGTTATTGATGGAAAGGCAGGGTATGGTATGGTTGTTGTATATTCCCTTAGCTCTTTTTGTTTTGGTCCATAGCTCCTTACTAGAAATTGATGTTGTAATGCTGGAGACATATTGCATCCATGATTCCTTTTGAGATTGCCGCCTCACCTTGCGGGCGACTGCTTTTGCTTTTTTAAAAGCAATAAGATTTTCTGTTGTGGGATATCGGCGGAAGGTACCCCAGGCTTTCTGCTGCTGCTTTTTTGCTAGGGTGCATGCCTCGTTCCACCACGGTTTTTTATTTCTGCGACAGCTTGTGCCCGATTTCGGAATACTATGGTCTGCTGCCTTAATGATGGTGGTAGTTATTGTTTCAACGACCTCATCAATAGTGCCTTCTATGATATTTGGGGATATTGTTGACAGTGAAGTGAAAGCCTGCCAATCTGCTTTTTCATGAATGTATCTGGGTATTTTTGAAGTTTGGTTTGTATTCTGATACAAAGGTGAGAGAATGATAGGAAAATGGTCTCTGTTATGTAAATCACTAGATACAGAGAAGTTATACAGTGGGAGGATTGGAGGAGAGCAGATGGCGAGGTCTATTGCATGGAAAGTTTTAGTTGGGTAGTGAAAGTAAGTATTGTCGCCATTATTCATGCAGCAAAGGGAGAAGTCAGTGAGAAGTTGCTCTATTTGAAGGTCTCTATTGTTGGTGTCCTTGCTTCCCCACAAAGGACTATGAGCGTTCATGTCACCAAGGAGGATGAAAGGAGGAGGAAGTTGCTGAATGAGACTATTGAGGGATGTTTGGCTTATGGCTTCACTTGGAGGGAGGTATATACTGCAGACAGTTGTGAGTTGTTTTAATTTAATACGAGTGGCAACTGCTTGGAGATTTGTGTTAAGATTGACCATAGTGTGAGGATAACTATTGTTAATTAATAGGGCAACTCCACCTGTGGCCCTATCATTGAGCTCATAGTCCTTGCGAAAGATGGTGTAATTATGGATTTTAATATGTCTATTGGTTTTGAGAAATGTTTCCTGAAGGGCAAAGCAAGCGGGGTTATGATCATAAATCAGCGTTTTGAGGTCATCGTTTTTATTAAGGAAAACCGTGGCAGTTCCAAGACAGCAGCAGAGCCATTATCATGTTGTTTTTGGGATGATGCTCATCTTGCTCCGAACCCCCGTAGGCTTGAGAGGGGTGCTAGGGATGTCGTCATCATCCATGGGAAGATCTGACATTTCAGAGTCAGAGGGGTCCAAATGTAGGATAGTATCGTCTATAGGGCGTTGTGGAGGAACGTGTTTGATTTTGGGTTTATTGTACTTTGATCTGTAGACGGAAGACTTTTTTATTTGTGGTCGGGTTGAGGTAACATTTTGAGAGTTTTTCTTTGATACATGTTTTTGTGGAGCCGTGGAGGATTTATTTTGATTAGAGATGGATTGTTTAGGTATTTGGGCTGTTGCAGAAGGAAAGGAGACAGGTACGGATTTTGGAAATTCAGTTTGAGTTGCTATTGTTTTAGTTGATTTTGTTGCAGCTGCATAAGATAAACCAGGTGTTGGTGTCCGGCTTTCTATTATCTTACGGGCTTCCGGATATGAGAGTCTTTGAGAGGCACGTAGGGACTGAATTTCTTTTTCAAATGCCCATTTCGGGCAAGATCTGGAGTATGAAGGATGTTCCTCTTTACAGTTTACAAATTTTGGAGCTGCAGAGCAGGACTCACTATCGTGGTCAGAAGCACCACAGCGAGCACAGGCAGGTTATTTGGATTAAAAATATCTTAGAAAATAATAGCCTAAATTTAAGTTTAAACTAATGTATTATGCTATGTGATAACACAGCTGCGATAAGTTTTGCGAATTCATCCCTTGAGAATAGTCGGACCAAACATATACACATTAAATATCACTTTATAAGAAACTTAATAAATGAGAAGTCATTTAAATTAGAATATATTAAAAGTTTGTTAAATATGGCTGATATATTGACAAAACCATTGACCAGAAAACAGTTGCTTAAGTTTTGTAGAAATATTTTTGAATGCTAATGGTTGAGTATATATATATGTCTTTTTTTCAAAGTTTGAAGTTAAACACTTTTTATGCATTAGTAAATGCAATTTTTTTTTTAAATTATCAAATAAGAACTGTTTAATAGAAAAAATGGGGGGTTGTTTTCGAGAGTTGTAAAAGGGGGCCGCTTGTTAGCCGGTCGGGAAGTCATTTAAGTTTTCCTAAAAGAAAAATACTTGCTTTACCTAAACCTTCACGACGCTCGTGTTTTCCAACTCTCGAAACGTAACGTGTTCAAAAGTAAACAAGCACGAGCGAGTCTTACGGATAAAGGTCACGCGATCACTGTGATCGCTTTAGCAGTTTTTGCCAGTAACGGTGATTAGTTTTTTCTCCCGGTTTGTGCGTCAAAGTGACTTAATGGCTTTGAGCCAATCCGGTATTTTTGTCTCAATCCAAGTTTGCGTTTGGCAGCGTAGTTATGCAAATTTATTGCACTAAGAAATCGAATATAAGTACGGCGGGAAATGAACATCGCTCATGCTTGCTTGTTCTGCTTAGATTGTCGTTTGACAATATACCGGCAAGGCCAGGTGAAGGGCTGACGGGCGAGGTAAGGTGATATTTTGTAGTCCGTCAGTCAGGTAATTTAATACTTCAAAATTTTCTGCTTAATGTGTTTCATAAATATTTATAAAGTATGCTGCCTACATGATGTTGAAGAGCGAACTGAAATTTTTGGTGTTACTGCAGAATGTATAAAATCATCTAAGTGTCCTGTCTATGTAGTGTGGAGCATTAGATCATCTTTAATAAAATATTTGCTCTAGAAATCTTGTCATTATTTTTAAGCCTTCCACTGCGCCAGTCAAAACTCTGCGTTGTTTAAAGTACGTTAGAATAGCCAACAAGAGTTTTTCTTCAATATATTTTTTTTTGTGAAGACGTGGAGGATTTAGTTTGATTGGTTGGTTGGGTTGGTTGGTTGGGGTTTTAATGGCACAAGGTCCAGAAAGGACATGCTGCGCCAGACCATGTGTATATATAGTAAAACAAAGTTTTCAAGTAAAAACGTGTTGCGTAAAACATGTAAAGCTAAAATCTTTCAGGTCTAAAATCAGTAAAAGCGAACTGTAGAGAGGTAAAAAGGAGGTAAAATGGACAAGGTAAAAAGGCCATCTGGATGGGGGCTCCCATCCAGATACCAGTCAGAGAAAAGTGTACACTTTACACTGAGTAAAGAATATTGATACGTCGAAGAAATGCAAACAAATTACGGTGCGGGGTTTCACCCAATATGTCGTCAAGTTTAGGATGAGAACAGTTAAAAAATATTGTGTAAAAATTATTAAAAGCAGTGCATGAAGTTAAAACATGACTAATGGTAAGGTTGGTATGGCAATGGTGGCACTCCGGGGCAGGTTCACTCAGGAGTAAGTGCTTATGTGTAAGCCTCGTATGACCAATGCGGAGGCGTGTCAAGACGACATCCAGTCTGTGATAGGGATGAGAAGGCCAATGCGTGAGAGCTGGGCGTATGTAATGAAGTTTGTTCCCAGTTTTTACCAAATACTTTTTAACTGTTCTCATCCTAAACTTGACGATATTTTGGGTGAAACAACACATCGAAATCTATTCGCTTTTCTTAGACGTATCAATATTTTTGATTCAGTGTAAAGTGTTCACTTCTTTCTGACTGTTATCTGGATGGGAGCCCCATCCAGATGTCCTCATATTTTTTATCTACTTTTAACCCTTTTGAAATCTACATTTCACCTTTTAGTCTTTTACATTTTAGTACACTTTAGTACATTTTTTAATGTTTGCTTTTACTAGGTTTTGTGTACCTTTTACCTGGATACATCATGACACGATTTTAACTCCTTGTCTGGCGCAATATGTACTTTCTGGACCGTGTGCCATTAAAAACAAACCAACCAACCAACTAATGCTCGATTCTTCATTATACACTGTATTGAAGGAGGCTTTAACGAAACATCGCCATTCCTTATACACAAATGCATTACAGCCAATGTAGGTGAGGTTAAAAAAGTCAAAAAACTAAGATCTGGAGACCTTCTAGTAGAAGTGTCCAACAATAGACAAGCGTCAGAAATCCAGAAAATAAAGAACTTTGGGCCAAAATCTGTTACAGTGTCCCCTCATACATCCCTAAACACATCAAAAGGAGTTATATCAGAACTCGACCTTGTACACTGCTCTGAAGCCGAACTATTAGAAAACCTAGAATTCGGCTGTGAAGACAGAGCAAAACTGAGGGAGAGTGCAGCTGCAAGAATAATTATTATTCACGAAGGCAAAGCCAACGTGATTACTGGTTTTAGATCCATCTGTGTAGAGGTCTTCATAACTTTCATATTTATTTCTATGATCTAAGAACAACTGTTGGTATATTTTGGGGTCAGTGTCCTGTTTGATGAAGCCTTCATAGGGCTGAAGGTATGGGATTTGCATTTCAGTCCAGGGTGGGATTTCCCTCAGGGGAAAAACCTACTTTAGGTTTTTACGGGTGTCGCAATCCCGGGGCCCCAGCGGTCTTTCACTTATCTTTGTTCTACCCTCCTCTTCTCTTAGCTATCTCCTTCCTTTTCCCCCTCAGTGTAGTTTCCTCTGTGGAGGTGAGGGCCCCCCTTTAGAAGCTGCGGTCGCCCTGTGCTGTCAGCTTCTATTGGCGGAAAACTACCCACGTGTTTGCCGTGCGTGGAGACCCGTGTCCCCGGAAATGGGGATCCTGGTAATTGAGGGGATTTTCTCCAACACATTGCTTTGGCCTCGGCTTCGGGTAAACGGGAGGTGCACAGCGTTCCCCTGTGTATCAACCGGCTGGTGGTACTGATTTTGGTCAACTGCTAGGGATCAAGCAAACGGACATCTACTGGGCACGTCGTTAAGGGTGGACGCTGCCTAAGGGATGTATTGTGCGCGTATAGACCCGGCTAGCACTGGTGCACGCTAGTGCAACCCCTTGTTGTGCTCCGTGGTGGGTGGTGTGGTCGGGTCCGAAACTCCATATCCCCAATACGGATACGACATTTTCTTTGTCAAACGTCAACGCTCCGAACTCTCTTACTCAGGGAGGTATTAATGCAAAATTTTTCGTTATCAAATGTCAGGAAGGAAACTTTAGTCAAACATCCCCATTTCTAATTCACAAGTCAATAATTGCTAATGTTGGAGAAGTTTCTAAAATTAAAAAAATACGATCAGGAGACATCTTAATAGAAGTAACTAATAG
>JAWZYV010000926.1:0-18367 GCA_038373885.1 Cheiracanthium punctorium | reverse complement strand
GACTTTGTTGCAACAAAATGCAAAATTTTACTATTTGACGGGTGGAATACGAATTTTAAGTTATTTTTAACAGCCAGGAGGCAGAATAGACCGAAAATTCGTAGCATTACATAACTTTAATTATAATTAACCAGTACTTATTACCTTTACTGCAAATACACTTATGTTTGAGAAGCATAATAACTGATGTTACTTGAGTAAGCGATGTTGCTTCCCAAGTAAAATATAATGAGGTACTGTCGCAAATCTTGAGGAGCATGTTAATCTGTAATAATTAGCAACAACTATCCTGTGCCAACAAAAAATTTATTCATATTTTACGTTAAGCATTGCTAGGTACCGAAAGAAGTCGGTCTATTACCGCCAGTCAGATATTCAAGTTGATTTCAAGCGGCTACTTTTTCTCGTTCTTATCTTGTTGTTCTTATTCTGCATATACCTTCTTTATTGAGATATTAAAACCAATTCTGAATTAATCATATTTAAAGAAAGAAGAAAATCAGTTTACCGAAGAAGTACACAACAATATCCTCAGATCTGTGAGTCGAAGGGCTTGTCGGACGAAGACCGTAAAAATTTTTCGGTCGAAACGATCGTAACACCTTACAAGTAACATTTTTTGTGTGCTTTTTTAACAAAGTTTTTTATTTATTTTATCATTTAGCACCAGTATTTTGAGTGTCTTTTCGTAATATCCTAATGATTAAAAAAATAAAGCTACTTTTATTTTGTGAATTGTTTTCTTTAATTCCAAAAATTGCAAACCTACTAATATTATATTATATATTATATTATATTATAAAAGTTCTTGATTTAAAATTCTGATTAAAAATTCTTGATTTAAAATTCTTTCAAGATTTGCCATTTTTTGTGATTTATCGCGAAGCTTGGCATAAAAATATTAGTCCCCAAAACTAGATCCATCTTATCGATCGATATCTTCCCCAATTGTCAGAAAATTGCATAACCCTACTATCTATTTAATTGAAATATTGGTATCTGTATTCGTGTAAGTAAAGGTGAAATATAGTTAGAATATACTTGGTGAGGATTTTAAAACAGTTTTAGGAGACGATTTTAATAAGATTTCAGATTTGAAGAAGTGTTTTATGGAACAAGAAAAACAAATACGGCATACTCGCGGATTATGATGTACATTCCAAACAGTATTTTAAAATATCAAGCATAGTTAGAATATGCCAAACGAATATTGTAAAACAGTTTTTGTAGGCGATTAAATCCATAACCCAAGTATATTCAATATTTATTTACCTATTTTCCATAAGTTAAACCAGCTAATACAGCAATATTTGTATTAGCTGGTTTAACAATATCCATTTCGTGCGAAGAACGGGTACTTCAGCTAGTCACCCATAAAGGAAGACTGTCAAGACACTTTTAAACGTAAATGATGACCTATAAGTTCTTTTTAGCTACATGAATTTCAAATATATATATATATATATACACAGGGTGTCCCAGAAAGGTGGTAACGGGCTTTAATTCTTTATCTGTTAGAGATAAGTAGGGAGTATAAATTGAAAAATTGTTCAAAATAGTCGGAAATAAGATTCCATTAAGAAAAAATCCCTCTCGTTAATTTTCAAAAAGTTAACTTTTTAAATTTGTGTGCGGCCCCTTACAAAACAATTCCTAATTAGTAAAATGTGCCCATACATTCATGAGGAACATACAAAATTTGAAAATTATATCCTAAAAAGTATCAGAGATGTGAAGATAAACAAAAGGCTGACTTAAACCACTTTTCCATGGCTCTCGAAGGGAAAAAGCCACGTCGAATGATTGCATTTCAGGGGTCGTACAGGAATTACGAAAGAAAATAATGTGCAACCTAGAGCACACAGGCCGCTTTGCGACTGGCTTGTGCAACCTACGGCACACGGTCCTCTTCGCAACCGAAATTTCCAACCTGCGTGTTGTCTGCCGGCTAGTAATTATAGATTTACGACAAAAACAAAATAAACGACACCAAATTAACGTTTATTTAGGTTATTGTTGATTTGGATTTCAACGTTGTTGGATTTCATAGCTTTTATTTAAGCTATGAAATCCAACAACGTTGAAATCAAAATCCATCCGGTTAAACGAATTCAAAATTAAACAAACGCTTATGACAAAAACATATGTCATCAAAAACAATCTAAAGAACTCAATTAAACACTTCAAAATTAAACAAACGCTTGTGGATTTATGACAAAAACTAGCTGCTACCCGCGACTTCGTCCGCGTCGGCTTTAGAGTTAGGTCCCAAAAGAAATGAAGCATGTGTGAATAACACATATGTTTGCGACAAAAGAAACTGCATTTAAATATTACTTGCTTTTTACTTATTTTATATGAAGTATAATGCATGGTAGTATACTTCATTTAAAATAAGAGAGTAAGCAGAGTTACTAAATTTAGATTTTTTTTCAGGCATTAGGCGAATACAGTTACGAAAGTATTTGCTAACTGTTTTTGTTGTTCTTGTGAAAGAAATATTTATGCTATAGCATGAATTTTAGCCTACGTTAATCAGGAATAGTGCAGCTTTCTAATAGCGAAAAAGTTTTAGAATCGGTTCTATAGTTACAGAGATACCCAGAGAGCGTAATGTATTAGAATTATTTTGAGTGTTCCTGTAAAGGAACTATTTGCACTACATGCATGAATTTTAGCCTATAATACTCAAGAATAGTGTAGCTTACTAACAGTGAAAAAAGTTTTGGAATCGGTTCAGTACTTACAGAGATACACATAGAGTGTAATGTAATTCTTATGAGTATCCCTGCAAAAGAACTATTTGTGATATATGCATAAAAGGTAGCCTATAACACTCAGGGTCCCCCAGTGTCTAAGAAGTTCTACTCTCAAAACTGGAAGGCTGGAGGTGCCAGGTTCAACCCCTGGTCGAGCCTGTCGATCTAGCCGCTCGCAGTTTTTCGCAGTTTTCTCCAAAACCTCGCGTAAATACGGGCCAGGATCCCTTAGAAAGTTCCCCATAGAGGAATTCCCCATATAGGCCTAGGACCCTAGCGCAGTCAATCGGTCTTAATCCACAAACAAACAAACAATAATACTCAGGAATAGTGTAACTAAGTTTTAGAATCGGTGTAGTAGCTATAAAATTTCCATAGAGCGCAATACATTAGAATTATTTTGAATGTTTTTGTAAAAGAATTATTTATGCTATATGCTTGAAAGATTGCCTGTATGTTAATCCAGAGAATTTTTCCAAATCCGTTCAGCAATTTGTGTGTGATTCAGTCCAAAAACATCTAAACACACAAACGTACACATTATTTATTGACTATGTCATTTTATCTCTCAATACCCTTATTGAAAAACGTGTCCCAAAAATGCAACATAATAAAGCGACATAAAAAAGCGACATAATTTTACATGTATTTAAATACTATTAGTTAGTTCACAACAGCTTTAATATCGAGATTAAAGCAATCTTTAGTCTCGATATTGTTACACTATTTCGTAAGCTGTAGAATATGCTCCACATGTATTTTTTCCATATATTCAAATATTATTAGTTCACAACAGCTTTAATCTATTGTTACAATATTTCGTAAGCTGTAGAATATGCACCACATGTATCAGATTGTAAGGAAAGTTTTCCGCCAACAAAACGTTAATGCGGGTAGTAATCACCAGCCACATTTATGATTTTCTGACAACGTTTTGGTAGTTTTTCAAAGACTTTGACCCAGAAACATGGGGGCGTGAGACCAAAACATAACTTTCAAATGCCAAAAACCGTTTGACAAAATATGAGCAAACAGGCCAACGCGAACTGTTTGCTGAGATCATATCTGCGGTGGCGGGAAACCTTCGTTACGACCTAATATTTTTCTATAAATAGGTTATACTCATAAAAATTTCAACATAGGGTTACCAGGTGAAAGAGGAGCGATAAAATGACAAGTCAATTAATATAGTTTTAATATGGCAATAATAAAACTAAAAAATTAGGGGGGTTCAGGGGGATCTCCCCCTGACGAGGCTCGAACAGCCGAGTTTTTATATTATTGGTAGGATTTGGAAATTTATGAAGTTTAAGAAACACATTTGGACTTTTCTTTCTAATGCTTTTTAATTTGGCGTAAAATCAACATAATTTCCATACCATTTCATGTTTTTCAAATGCATGTTTGTCTGAAAATAGAATTTCAGCTTTATTTCAAAAGCATAAATCATTTTGTGCGGGCGATAAAACGGTTTTTAATTAATAATTAGAAAAGTATTTAAAATTTCAACATTCTGAGCCTCAGGTGCAGAGTCATGGGCTTCTATGCTCAAATTTTCAAAGCTCTGCTTTCTGTAGATTTGTCTGGAGAACATTCATTTTTATTATTATTGATAGATAGATTTGGCATAAAACTGGCATAATTTCCGTGGAATTTAATGTTTTTCAGATGCACGCACGCGCTTCTTTATTGAAGCAATAGCATTCTTGTTAGCTCAAAACATGAATCATTTGATTGATACGGGCGAAACTCGCCAAGCATGGTAACGTAAAAACGGTTTTTAATTAATAATTAAAAAAGTAATTAAAAATCTAAAATTCTAAGTAGCCTATAACCATCTCCGGGGTCCCATCTATATCTAAACCAAAATGCATCCTAATCGATTCAGCGGTTTAGGCGTGATAGCGTCATAAACAAACAAACAAACAAACTCACTTTCGCATTTATAATATTAGTTAGGATAAAACAAATGTCCCAAAACAATCGAAATAAAAGTCACGATCCAACAACGTTGAAATCAAGATGTATCCGTTTAAACGAATTCAAAATTAAACAAACGCTGTCACCAAAACAATCTAAAACACTCAAACACTTTTAAAATAGGATTTCACAAATGTAACGCCGTTAACGTTTAAAAACACGGCTGAGAGCAATGAAAAAAAATCTGATGTGTCCAACACATGACTTCCTTGCTCGTCTATTAATTCAAAAATGTTTTTTACGCACTTCCTCTAAACTTATTTGTTTGAAAGAGATAAAATATCAATAATAGTAAGGTATAGCGATTTCTAGCCAAATATTTCGATATCGCCAAGCTGAGTTCAATTTGAAAGATTTCCTTCTGACACTTTATTTGGCGATATTTCACCAAAAGCCGACAAACTTGAGATAGTCAGCGAGATTTTGGGGATAGCCAAAGTAGTCATTGACCACAGATTTTCAATGAATTGAATGCATCTATACACCTCAATGTATTCAAAGTCATTTGGCTCACCATGCAAATAAATTCTCAGTCGATTGCTGTCAAAAAAGATATTGAAAACAGTTAGATATTACAATAGTTTTAAATACAAAGTTAAAAAATCTACGGGTTAAAGTTTTAGAGTTATACAAAATAGGAAATAATTTTTGGCGCCAAATTTGGCGATATTTCGGCGAAACTCGTCAATGTCGACGACATTTGGCGAGATTTTAAGCATAAAACAAACAATGACAGATTATCACCAAATTTGGCGATATTTCGCCAAAACTCGCCAAGAACGATGACAAATGGCGATACTTTGGGCATGGACCAAATGACTGACTATCGCCAAATTTGGCGACATTTTGCCAAAACTCGCCAAGGTCGAGGACAGACGGCGAGATTTTAGGCATGTACCAAACAATGACTGTCTACAGTTGTATTATAATGAAGATGTCCATAGACATTAAGGTACTGAAACTCTTTTCGGTGGTCCTGTAAATAAACTCTCCAGTAGATTGGAACCAAAAATCGAGATGCACAACTAGATGTTACAACATTCTTATATATGAAATTTCATAATAGTTTTTGAGATTTGAGAGTTAAATATGCACACACGTACACCAAAAGTCGCCACGCTTGGCGACTTTTGGCATAGTTCTTGAGGGAGGCACGTGACCGTGGTCGGACCATTACCTAACTTATGTGGTAGGACGGTATTGTGCTTGAAATGGATGAATGCCCCTAAAATTGCTATTGACCGTAATGTATTGGAAATCTTTTGAGTGTTCCTGTAGCAGAACTATAAATGATAAAGACACTTTTTTTAATGGAGAAATTCATTTTCTAACTCTTTACAGCATATATCACTTCTGAGTCATTTGAAATATCCCAATACCTCTAAAAAACGCTTTGATGAATTTTGGCCCATAGAGTGTAATGTATTTCGAATCTTTTGGGCGGTCCTGTACATAAACTATTCAGTCGAATGGAGCCGAAAGGGGAGGTGCACAACTAGATGTTACAACAATCCTAAATATAAAGTTTCAACATTCTACGCCTAACAGTTTTTGAGATATGCGAGTTTAATGAATTTCGGCCCATTGAGTGTAATGTATTTCGAATGTTTTGGGCAGTCCTGTAGATAAACTATCCAGTCGAATGGAACCAAAAGGGGAGGTGCACAACTAGATGTTACAACTATCCAAAATATGAAGTTTCGACATTCTACGCCTAATAGCTTTTGAGTTAGGCGAGTTTATTGAATTTCGGCCCATAGAGCGTAATGTATTTCGAATCTTTGGGGCGGTCCTGTACATAAACTATCCATTCGATTGCCACCAAAAGGGGAGGTGCACAACTAGATCATAGAACAATCCTAAATATCAAATCTCAACATTCTACGACCAATAGTTTTTGAGATATGCGAGTTACATACATACGTACGTACGTACAGACGGCATGGAAAAACTGGCCACAGTAGACTCGCCACTGGTCAAAATGAGTTGCAGACGAGTTAATATGATCGTGCATGCTAGCCTACGATGAGATGCATCGAAAAAAAATTTTTAATTAAATTTAGAGGTAGTCAAAATCGGTTTTTATGTCGAAATTTGGACCCCAAAATTTTTCGGGATCACATTACTTCCTTATACTACGTACAAGGAAGTAAAAATGACTTCCACAAACAACAACCAATACGTTTTTCTCAT
This sequence comes from Cheiracanthium punctorium, assembly GCA_038373885.1. Classification (NCBI taxonomy): domain Eukaryota; kingdom Metazoa; phylum Arthropoda; class Arachnida; order Araneae; family Cheiracanthiidae; genus Cheiracanthium; species Cheiracanthium punctorium. The sequence goes on along the minus strand of JAWZYV010000926.1, from coordinate 11,435 downwards.
CCCAAAGAGTGTTGTCAATTTCTAAACAAGAAAGATAAATCATGCCAAACGCATCGATTATAAAACACTTTCCAACACATCAGTATTATTAAACCATGTTTGGCGATGTATTTTCTTTAAATCTGGCGAGATTTCGGAGATAAGATAATGTTGTATCATCACTATAAATGCAGTTTTATAAGACCCTGTAATATTTTTTTTTCATCGTTTAACTGAAGACTATAAAAATTTTATACTCATTGTCTTGTGCTAGAAATGTATTAGTGTCCCTCAGATGCCACAGATTGTGATGTATTGGAAATATTTTCAGTGTTCCTGTAGAAGAACTATTAATAATACAGACAAAATTTCAATTGACAGCATTATTCTGAGAGCCTTAATAATATGCATACCAACTTTGTTTTCTTTCAAAAAAAACCGAAAATATCTCTAAAATACGTTTTCAAGAATGACTGCCCATAGAGTGCGGTATATTAGATTGTTTTTTTTCTCCTGCAAATGAACTAAATGTTACTTACACTATTTCCAATAGGGTACATGCAGTGGCGTAGCCAGAAATTTTTCATGAGGGGGTGGGGTTACGACTAGTGTAACTCACATATATGTATATGCGTGTGTGAGAAGTGAGTAAAGAATATACATTTTGTATGACAAAAAATTCCGCATGGAGAAGGATTGTGACCCCCTAACCCCCCCTTGCTACGCCACTGGGTGCATGGTACTGTACATAGAAAAAAACATAAATTTCGCACATATCGATGTATATTTACGACAGTTAGAACACTGGAGGGGTGGACAACAGAACGGACAAATAAACCGAAATCACAAACACCACTCAAACTTGTTGGTAAGTTAAAAATATAAATATTCACTATGTAACACAACGATATCGGACGAACACGCAGAGTGAGAAATTTATTCTTTGAAGGGTGTCTAAAATTAATTTTCCACGCGCTAAAATCTAATCAATTTTGTTTAATTTCAAATAACAGAATATCTCTAAAACTAGAAGACCGTTGTGAAGCAATAGCAACGGGTGCTGGAAAAAATAACATTTATCGAATGCATGTCTACACTCAATATATTTCATCTTCGTTCACCTAAAATAAATTACTTCGTATTCAATTTTTATTATATATGCCCAAATCGAATTTAATGCACTTCTGGTAACTTGCGGAAACTCTTCGTATTTGAAAGATTTCGTTTTGACGTGAACATCCGGAGGAAATCATTATTAAAAATGAAATAAATAAATAAACATAAATCTGGAAAAAGCTGTTAAGTATGACGTCAAAACTAAGTCATTGTCATTTGCAATAGCTAATTTTGTTACGCAAATGATTAAAATGACTCTCGAAATGAAATGTTACTGAAAATAGCGAAAAATCGCTTAAAAATGAGGAAACGGGTGGATTTTCAGATTTTTAAAGTAGCGCATACTATTTTCTATATTTATATACATAATTATGAAAATTTTCAAGCGGATCGTACAAACGGTGTAGAAAGTATTAGGCTTTTTGTCCTTGACATTTTAATGTTTTGCAGTAATGGCGGAAAGAGTTTTATCTTAAAGTCAGGGATCAGCGCAACTATATAGTAAGGATGATATGCTTAAAAGAAAAACTTCCCATACAGCGCAATGTATTGGGAATATTTTGAGTGCTCCTGTAGAAAAACTATAAATGCTACATAGACCGTTTTCAATAGGGTACATGGTACTGTACATAAGAATAACATATTTAAATTTCGTCGAAATCGATGCATATTTACGGGATTTAGAGCACGGACGGACGGACAGACGGACAAACCGAAATCATAAACATACTTTTCAACCTTGTTAGAAAGTGTTAAAAAGAATTCCTATAAATAGGTGTTTAAGTGTTGTGCAAACAAAATTTTACACATTCTCAATAATTTTCCCAAACCCATCAAATTTTTTAGTTAAATTAAGGTGACCATATTTCTAACTTAATATTGAAGACATGTCCCCGAATTTGAAACACAATTGGGGACATTTTCTAATTTTGCATCATAAATGCAAAAGATTGAATAAAAAGCTAGCAATTGCATAAATTATTCTAAGTGGGCCCCCAGAAAAATTTTAGTAGGGGGGGGGAGGGGAAGGGCACTAGTAGGGAGCCAGTACGTAGAGCTGAAGCAAACCGCATGTATTCGGTACTAAGATACGGATAATCACTCAGACTCGAAGTAACGAATTGTTACTTTTCGGTTGATATCGTTACTCGATATGAAGCTGTTTCGGATCGAGCAGCTTCGAACTTCGAATACAGACTGGGAAACGGGTGCCAGTAATCGAGTACTAATATCTTCTGTTATTTGTTACTGGGGTTACTGGATATCGGATCGCGGTTTCAAAGGGGGAAATGACTTTCGAGTGTGCATTTCGGATCGACCAGGTTCGAACTTCGAATACAAGACTGCGGGTGGGAGAAAATGAATTTCGGTATTTGAGTAATAGTATGTTCCGTTCCGTTACTAGATACCGGAAGTATTATGGATTCTCGCTGTTGGAAGGGAAAAATCAGTTTCGGTATTTGAGAAGTAGTATGTTCTGGTTGCAATTCGTTTGTGCCGAGCCGAACGAATGGTATCGTTTTGATGAGGTTTGGAAGAATCCGTATGTTTCGTTTCAGTTATGGAGATGGATATAGTATCTGCTGCTCTATTGATATGGGTCGTACAATGGGGGGATAGGATCCGGTGTATAGTATGTTGTTATGCGCAGTTGAACTTTTTTTTGCGGGGGGGGGGGGGAAGGGGGTGTTCTTATAATTGTAGAGGAGCAATACATATAAGAGAAGCAGGTTAGTAAGGGGTGCTAATTTCGGGCTTTCTAACATTTTAGTACTAAATAGTGGTGCAATCAAAATTCTTTCTTTCAGGGTGGTTCCGAAGCAGGATTGCGAACTTAACTTTTTCTTTTTTTTTTAGCTAGAATCGAAATATGAGTAATAAATAACAAATTATTTAAATACACCTTTTAAAAAAATATATTTTTATAAAGTAAACGATTCACACAATTTTATTATTTAAAATATTATTTGGAACTAAAAAAAATATTTAGCATGGAAACCTAAACACATTTTTTATGTAATTGTTTAAAAAATATATAAAAAATTGGGAGCGACCCGGGATTTCTATGCCCACTCCTGCGTAAGCCACTGGTATTAAAATAATTCAATAAAGTTCAGTATGTTTCTAAAATGTCGGTGTTTAGGGAGCCATCTACCCTATTTTATGGTACATTTTATTCCATGAACTCATGGAATACGCATAGTCCGGTGCAACCATTCTTTCTGTATGAAAGGAGTGATAATTTTTGTTTAAAGAATGCTCTCATATATGCACCCACAGAAGGGGCTAAACCCTTTCATCCCAAAAGTGCAGAAATAGAACTGGAAATATCTTAAAAATAGATAATTCTCAATTAAACAATTTTAAATTAAAATATGGTACTTTTTAATTTACTTCGAAAAATGGTCCAGCAAAAGAAGTTTTTGATATGAAATAAGAACTCACAAATAATAAAGATATTATGCTTGTAGAGACGCAAAGTAGTTGATATCATACGGAGATCCCTTGCCCTGTGAATTTTATATATGTGGCCCAATCCCTGGATCTCAGTATTCGAGAACCCGCAACCCAGAAAAAACACGAGTCACAAGCTTTCCTTTACACTTTTTATGATAAGAATGAACAGGTTAAACCAGCGTTCAGAATTAAAAAAAGGGGCTTGGGTTGAGAAAAAAAAAGAATGGCATATGTCTTTGGAAGATTTCTATGTGCACTCAGTAATTCGGATAATTTAGCATTGTATAAAACCATAAATGTGTATAAAAACAATCTGTAAATCAGAGAAAATGAGCTCTAAATACAACTTTGTACAACTTCGCTAAAAAAAATTCTTTTTGGTTAGGTTTTTTTATGGGTGTATGTATGGGCAGCATATACCCATAACAACACTGTCCCGGATGTGTTGTTATGGGGCACTATATAACACCCTATTACCGATTCTATTAGTAGTAACGAAAGTAACGAGTAACGAATACTTAGTAACGAATAGAGAACATCTAAGTAACAAATACATACGGATACTCATTTTGTCGTTACTTTTACAGCACTACCAGTACGGGAACACTTTAATAGCTAATTTTCACTTGTAAGCAATAAATTTTACCCACCGCAGAGAAAGAGGAAGATACTCCGGTATTAATGCGACAAAAGGTAATTGGGGATCGTGAATAATATTGCGATTTCACCCCCCCCATCTATTGTTCGGTGGAGGATAGTCCACTGGCGGCCGAAAATCCCCATTCAAATACATTGTACGACCGAAAAACGATTGAAGTGGAACATGGCCTTAAGAACTGCTGAACAGTCACATTGTTGTATCTGTTAAAGCTATGTGAAGTTAATTTTTGTATTGCCAACTTTTGTTTGTATGTATAGCAGTAATAATTGTAGTCCGTTCGTAATTATTTGAAAAATGAAAAATAATTAAAATTCTAAAAAACTTTTTTGATGTAAGTTCATCTAAAACAGAACAAAATGAAAACAGTGCGAATACTGAGAATACTGCATCTACATCTGAAGATTTAGTAAGTCCGATCAGAGATTCATCAGTGTTTGTGACACCGTCTGCCTGTTCGACAATGAAAGTGAAGGCAAGTCTCACGTTGAAACAGCGGCATTTGGAGTGCCCGACCCGCACACAACAAAAATTTCTGAGACGTATGGTAATAATATATTTCACTCTCTGCTACTCCCACAACCAGTGGCGGCTCGTGGGATACAGCAAGTACAGCCGGGATGCACTTGAAATTATCAGCACATACTTTCATGGGCGTAACTTGGGCTTCGAAACTGGGGGGGGGGCAAATGTCATTCTAAATGAAAGTCCATATATGCGTGCCCGTACACTCACACACACACACGCATATATATATATATATATACAGTGGCGGCTCGTCATTAAGGGCCAGAGGGGCCTGGCCCCACCGACTAACCACCGTCTAAACCAAAGTATCTTCCTATTATGTCAGACAGTTCTTTCAATAATTTACCTACATTAAAAAAAAAACGCATTTTACTCTATTTTATTACTATCCACTAAAAAAAGCATTTAAAAATCCGATAGTTATACGATTTTCCCCCTTTCTAAGCCATGCATGAGCTGGCTTGCCCTGAATTTGGCGTCTTTTCTCCGTTCACCGGGTTCACATATTTGGCATTGACCACAAAAGCCATATTGACGCGGAATTAACTTGGCTTCCAAGCGGTTTATTTGGCGCTGTCTTCTGGCCCCAGATCTTCGGGCCCTCGCATGGTTGTCTGCACGACTGTACGGGGAAATTTCGGAAATCGGTAGCTATTGGCGAAATTTTCCGCTTAGGAGGAAATCATTTTTTATGTGCGTGATCTATTTTTGCAGTGCAGTCCATAATATTTAGAATTTAATAGCATCAACGCGGACAGCTTACGCCATTGCATTGCAATCATGGCACGTTTATGTTGGGGTTTTTTCCCCCAAAAAAAGGGGGGTTTGAAAAGGGTTTTTTTTATATAAAAATTTTTTTAAAGGGGGGTTTTTTTAAATTGGTGAGGGTGATGAGTGTTTGTTTTGTAGAAAAATTAGAAATTTTTTTTTAATTTTTTTAAAATACGGGGAACATTTTTTGTTTAAAAATTTTTACGGTAGAAAAAATAAAAAATTCCGATTATTATTTTTAGAAGTGGTTTTTAAAACCCGGTGCTTTTTTAAAAATTGAAATGTTTAACACAGCAAAATGTTTTTTTTAAAAATTACAAATTCGTTTTAAAGCGCGATATTTTAAAAATTTTCTTTTTACTTTTTTTTTTTTTGGGCATTTAATTATGGGGGGGGGCTTTTCCCAAAACATATCATGAAGCTGCGAGTATAGTTTTTTTTTAAGTTGAATTACTTCCTCCATAGGGGGTCCTACAAAAAGAAAAAAATTTAATGATCCTTTTAAAACTACTATGAAAATCGAAATTAACTCCCTGGGCCCAAACCGGGGTATCCTTTACGGAGTTAAACAGTGACAAAAAATTTTTAAAAAAATGCTTAAGCTCGCTTTCTAACGCCCTGTCACAATTAAAGGGGAAAAATATTTCCCCTCGAGATTACCAGTTTGATTTTTTTCAGGAGACAGGAACCTTGGAGGATAGTATAAGATATCGCTATATTGGATACAGGTTTTTAAAAATGGCACCCCGGGGATATTTTCTCCCCCGGTGAATAAATTTTTTTTTTGGGTGCAAATACCCAAATCTTAAAAACTCGATAAATAAATATATATGGAAGTTTCCCTTTTAATGGAAACGTTTTATGTGAAATGATTTTTTTTTATGTTAATGCGAAAAATTGCAAAGAATGCCAAAGAATCAAAAACCCCATCGGTAAAAAATAACTAACTGCTTCTTTAAGAGGTTTTGAAGGGGGAAAGCAAAGTTTAGATAGTATCATGTATAATAGGGATAATAGGTACTAATAATACGTAATAATATGGAGTTTGTAAGGAAAATAGGGATAAATCAAATATACTCTAATAAATTTTTTCATAAAATTTAAAAGTGCTTAACCTTTTAACGTTGTCTTACAACCAACTAAACGAAAAGTAATTTAATTACTTTAAATTTAAACCCCGCCGTAATTTCAACAAGGCGATTTCTTGAACTTTTTTAAAAATAAAATTCTGTTTCGTAATGCGAAATTATAGTAAAATATTCGCTTTTCCCGTATGAAAGCGGGTCACAGCTATTTTAAAAACATCTTGAAAAAACCATAAATGAATTCAGAAGACCTAAAAACGTGTAAATACCCAAAATCTGAAGTCGAATTTTTTTCATGTTACAAATTTCCTTACATAGTACATGTTGGGAAACAAATAAACGGTTCTCCATTTTATATAGTGTTTAGGTTTTTAAATGCTCAGCTTAAACCCTAAAAAACATATGATTTTAAAAATGACATTTGAAAGCCAGGAGTTCTCTGAAAACCATTAGTTTTTTCATTTTTTTGATAGTGAATGACATGACGTGTTTTTGGTTTCATATATGCAATATGCCGGGTTAGTACTCATACGCAAACTTTACTCAAGAGTCAAATAATTTGCTTAACAAAGTTCTTTGGGGAAGGATAAAATTTGCAATAGGGTTTTACTAAAAAAAACAAAAAAAAAAAAAAAAAAAACTCCACACCACTGACATGAGCGGCTTGACGTCAAGAAACTTTTGATGGTCAAAAACTGAAGGGGGCCGACTTTAAATTTAAAACGTTTTTTCCAAATAAGTAAGAAGGCATCTTTTTTAAATTTAAACAAAACTACTTTTTCCCCTCAAAGCGCAACTATAATGGACGCTTCTATTTAAGGAATTTCCCTGAGAAAAAACCCCAGTGATTTCATCATACTTGGAGCTTTCTCCAACTAAAGTTTTCTTTTTTTAAAATTTCCGATTTGACAAAAAATTACGAAAACTACTACCTGACTCTGCACAAAGCAAGTTAATATTTCACTGCAGGAAACAGATATTGGGCAGTAAAACTTTTAAACTTAACAAAACTTGACCACAGGCATCTTTTTTTTGTTTTAGTCTTTGAATCCTTCTTTGCAGCTCATTAAACCCCTTGTACCGTGTTAAACGAGTAAATATGCTTGCGGGAAAAAGGGCCCTATTCTGTTTAAAGTGAACACAGATGTGACTGATTTTTGCTTTAAAGGGGAGATAAAAGGGGCCCCGTTTGACATTTAAATCACTCTAATTTTTTTACAGAATCTTAAGGTCTTTAGTGATGACTGTTCTTATGTTTTTTTGTGGCCAGAAAAACGATCATTTTATGCCTTGTTAAAAAACCGCTTTTTTTTGCGGGGGTTTTAAATACATTACAATAAACTCATTGCACTGCAATTTTTTATTTTCTGTAACCCCTTTCCTGCCGGGACTTTCTTTAATGTAGCGACCTGCTAAATTTACAGCATTCTAAGCTCAAGTTTCTGTTTTTCCTTGCTTTGGGCAGAAAATTTTAAAATTTTTTAAAAGAGCCCGTACGTATTTTTTATTTATTTATATTTTATTTTATTTTTTTTTTATTTATTTTTGGGGGGGGGGGGGGAGGTTGATATTGTAAATATTTTTTGAAAAAAAATGTGGAAAAAGATATTAAAAATTTTAAAGGGGAAAAACTTTTACGTGACTTCATTAAACAAAATTTGGATAAGCGGGGAACAGGCGTCGATACAAACAAACATTGGGTTCGTTTTGTGGGCCCCATAACAAAAATTTCAATCGATTTTAACGGAACCCTTCACAAAAATACAGTCGATTAAAACTGCCCCTTCTTTTCATTTTACCCACATTTTAAAAGTGTTTCATCAATTAAAAAAAAAATGACTTTATTTAAAATTTTGGGTTTTAAAATTAACAAAAAGTTCTGAAATTCACAAAATTAACATTAAAATTTACAAAAAAAGGCATTTTTACAAAATGGACCCTGGAAATATTCCTGGATTTACCCCCGATAAATTATTATGTTATTGATTTTAAGAAGTATTTACGAAAAAAAAAAGGGGGGGGAAAAAAAATTAGGGAAGTAATAAATTAGGTTTAAATTTCAATACTCTAAAAAAAATAATATTCTAGATATTACTTTGAGACTTAAAACGATTATTTTTTAAATGCTAGAAAATGAATTATATGCCACATGGGCCCCATAAGGGGGGGCAAGGTATGGAACTTGCCCCCCGCCCCAAAGTTTTAGGTTTATGTCTCATGTTTTAGCAATGGCAAAAAAAAGAACTAAAATTTTTTTTAAAATTTTTAATTTCCCCCCTCTAGAAAATTTTTTTTTAAGTTTGCCCCCCCCCCCTTGGGAAAATTTTCTAGGCGTCCATGTAAGACATCACAGATCGTTTATAAACAATAGCAGTGAAGGTTCCCTTTTTGTGTCGAAAGTTGCTTTTCCTATAATGGGGGCAACGCTGTTGTAGGAAGTAAAAGAGGGGATTTTTTGCTATATTTTTCTAATGCATAAATTCAAAAAGGGGAAGGTATCGAAATCTGACTTAGATAGTACTGCAACTAGGTTTTTCTCTCCGACGAACCAACTAGAACGGCCCCCTCCCATGGAACCATAATTATTTTGGGCCCCCTAACAAGTCTGGGGCACGTGTCCCTAGGTCCCCTGGCAGCAGATATAAATCATAAAATCGCAACCGTTTCTTATTCTCTTAAATGGTCGCATTTGAATTCGCAATTAGTCGTCTGTCAAATCAAGTAAATTGTGCCCATCAAAAATAAGTTGTCTCTCTGCTACTGACCTTCAAACACCAAATTAGTTCTTTTTAAAAAAAAAAATGAGAAAATGGCCCCCAACCTGTGACAGGGCGGCAAAAAAGGGGGGGAAGCGGGGACGGGACAACACCGGAGACATCTAAAGGAACCCAAAATCAGTTAAGTTCTTGGGGGTGGGGGGCGGGTCCATGCGAGGGGGCACACACCATGGCACCCTAAGGGGGGGGCAAGGGGGAGGGAACTTTCCCTTTCCCTAAGTTTTAAGTTAAAGTCTATTATGTTAACAAATGGGAAAAAAAGAACTAAATTGTTAAAAAATTTGAAAATTTGCCCCCCTAGAAAACTTTTTTTAAATTTTCCCCCCCCCCGTATGAAAATTATATGGGCCAAAGCACCCGAACTAAATTTTGGTTTTCCCCGGATGACATAAAATCTAATTGCGGTTGCCTGTGAAAATGACCCCTTTTCGCCACTATTTACAGCAACAGGTCTTTTTCAAAAAGCTGAACAATTGATTTCAGACAAGTTTAAAAACGTGCCCCTAATTTTTTTCTTTCCTGAAAATTACTGCTTTGCCATTTTGGTAGAAACTGCCATCGTTCCTGTTGGGTTGAAAAACTTCTGTGATTTTATTCTTTTGTTGATTTTTTCGGGGAATTTTTTTTTTTTTTAAATTTATAGTATTTTTGGGTTATAAGATGATTTGGGTTCAAAAAAAAACTTTGCCCCCCGACTTTTTAGACTAGGGGCAATTTTTACAAACGGCAGGGGCAAATTTCCCCCCCCCTCCCCCCCCCCCCCCAATTACGCCCATGAGCTTCGTGTAGCATTGCCCCCAAACAAAATAATCAAATCAGAAGAGGTTTTTACCTGATGATTTTAAAATTAAAAAAAATTTTTGGTGTGAAAAAAATATCGTACTGCAGAAAAATTATGGGAATTTTAAAAACACATTATAATCTTGACTCTTTCTTTTTTAAAATCTTTGTGGTTTTCTGTGAAGTTGATAAGAAATTTTAAAAAAAAGAAGCTCTTATTTTCAAACTCCGTATAAATAAAAAATTTCGCAAATAGTCTGTACCTTTCGATCGCGATCTTTCTCTATCCCATGGGGCCCGGGAGAAAATTTTAGGGGGGGGGAAAGATACTTAACTTTTGGCTCCATGTTGGAAAGAGCAAAAAAAGAAGGGGAAAAACTGATACAAAAATCCAGGCCCCCCTTGCCCTATGTGCCGGGGCCCGTCCATCCCCCATAGATATTTGAATGATTTTGTCATTTTTGCAAGTAATTTTACTTTTAATATTTTTCCCAAAAGTCCCAAGTAAATGTGTGGTAATCCCAAAATAACAATGTTTGGTTATGGTAAACAATGTGAGTATGTTTTCTGTTCTTCAAAACATATACTTTAGGTGTTTTCTGCATGAAATACCCTCCTCCCACCTTGCCTACCTTGCCCCCCCAACCCCAAAAAAATCCCGCGCAATTTTTGGGAAAATTTTCATTTTTGTTCGAATTTGGGGATATTTTGCCCCAAATCGCCCAAATTTGCCAGTTTTTAGCATTTTTTAACAATATACATTCAAAAAAATATCAAAATCATATTTGTAATAGACATAAATTGTAAAGCAGATTTTGACATAAGAATTAATGGGACGTAAAATTTTTCTTCCTGTTCATATTTTATTTAAAACATAATTAAATTGATTTTTAAAACAAATTGGGTTTAAAAACAATAAAAACCCTTTAAATTCTTTTTTTTTCGAAAAATTATATTAATAAAGATACTACTGTTTGAGATTATCTCGGAAATCTCGCCCCCGTTTTGAACAAAGTGCATCGCCTTTAGCGCAAAAAGACTTGTGCTGAAAAGTGTTTTAAATCCTGTATTTGATTGATTGACTTTTTTGTTTGGGGAAAAAAATAGTTATTCCCCAAAAATAAAAAGTAACTAAATTTTATTGCGGTTGCAAAGAGAGAATCAGAATTTTACAATCAAGGCGAGCACACCAAGGGGGGGTGCAACTGAATTCTGGAGGGGGGGGGGATGAAATTTTTACATAGTCTATAAATTTTTTAATATGCAAATTTAACGTGAAATCGT